>JAVJIF010008383.1:0-223703 GCA_038442645.1 Agave tequilana
TTTTTGTGAAAGCTGAGAGGAGATGATGCATTCATGGAGGAAGGGATCCTCTTGTACCAATGGTGACAGCCGGTGTAAGTTGTAAATTTTCCTCCATTGTTTAAATCAAATCGAAGCTTGTTTTGTTCTTTTTATGTTTTATTGTGTCTCTATCTTTGTCTATCATTGTTTTTCTACATTGTTTCTTTCTCTAATGTCTTGCCCACCATGAGATCCAACTGCTTCGAGAATACCTAGCCGAAGAAGGAACCTTGACGGCCCATGGCGATGAACAGGTCTTCATAGCTTGTTTTTCATTTCGTAGAGTAGATTAAGAAGGCGGACGATCCCATAAGCCGTGCTTGTACGCTTCCAAGAAAAGGTAAATCATCGCAACGGTTCAAACGGCAAGCAGACTAAAGAGATAAGTTTTCTTCCTTTTCTTTTATTTTCTTTTTTTGTAGATTAAATCCACATCTTCCACAATTCTTTTCTTCCATCCATTGTAACTACCACTACTAATAATAAAAGATAAAAAAAAAGAGATAACTTGCTTAACGCTTCCATCGCAGTCCCTCCCTGAGGATCACGACCCGCATAGCCCTGCTACCGCGATTAGAACTGAAACTTGCACATCTATTTTTAAAACTAAAATACCATCTTTTGTGTGCAGGAAAATTCAGTCAACAAATGGCGTCGTTGCCGGGAGGGACGGTAAGTTTATCTCTAAAACAAAATTTAATTTTTAACTAATTCTTTATTCTTTTCTGTTTGCAGGTTTGGAGAACAGAAATAGAAGCAGAGCAGCAGCAAGGACATACAGCAACCCAGTGCCTCTGCCCTCGAAGGCAGAGCACGAGGGCCTGCAAGTTTGCCGCGGAAACGCGGCCAGAGCCGCGGATCCGCGGCAAGTGCAGTGAACTACTAATTCAGTTTTTTGCAGATTGCTGAAATTTGAGATTACTGCTTACTGCTCTATTCTGTTTTGTTCTGTGATATACCTGTAAATTGCTAATAATTCAACAGTAAATCATTGGTTGTTAAAATAAAAATTGATTAGACGTTTGCATATTAGGCACGTGTCTTTTCAATTATTTTTATTTACTGTTGAAGAGTGCTGGAGAAGCAAGGTACGTACGCCATTGCATGTAGAATAGGATTCATCTCTTAGTTGATTTCTGCATTGAGTGATTCTTATCTATTTATCTTGTACACTTGCCTAATTTCATCTTAAGGGCATAACCCATTAACAAGATAAGGTGGGGATTTCATCACCCTTCCTTAGCCCAAAATCATATCCAAGCACTCACTAACCCAAGCCTAACATAAAATTAGTAGACGTTGGCCCTAGGGACACTCGGACTCAATTAGGAGATTATCCTAAGGGGGAACGGTGTTGGAAGTTGACTCCTGCCAAATCAGTGTCTAGGAGGGGATTGAGGGCCGAAAGCCCGAAGTGTGGTGGTTATTTAATTAAGGAACGTCTTTGACGGAAAACCTCCCACCACTCTTGCCCCGACCTGGCTGATTAACTTGTGGTCAAAGTCTGCACCCTACCTCCCGTGGACAGTCTAACCAGTTAGGAGTCGTCTAGGTCTAGGTCTACCCTAACTTAGGTTAGAAATTTTTCTTTTTTTTGTTTGTTTTTTTTCTTTGTTTGTGTTGTGTGATATGGCCTATAACAACAATTTTTTTCAATTTTAATGAGGATCCATGTTACACACCAACCTCTTATTCGGATATTACCAAACCGGCATATCATAACTTTGACCAACCTAGTGTGCCAGATTGGTCTTATCCGAATCATTACATGCCCCAGTCCCAATACTATGAACAAGATTGGAATAATCATCACTACTCTTCACTGAGTCAATGGGAATTCAACACCCCTGAGCCATATGGTCAACCACCTGTTCAACCATTATCTTCATATACGTCTTTTCCCACATCACCAAGGTTTCAGTCCTCCATTGATCTATTCGATGGGTTAGAAGAAAAAGTGGATCGGTTGCAAGATACAATGAATGATCAAATTTCTAGACTTTCAAACATTCTTGAGCATCTTGATAGGAACCAAAATCATTCTGTTTAGAAGACCTTGATCAAATTCAATTTCATCACATCAATATGAACTTGCTCAATCCCAATCCTTGGACAAATTGGCTAGTTTTAATTTCAATGAGATTGAATTAGATTATGAATGTGAACCCGATCCCCAACTTTGCGATTCAGTTTCCATCTTCGAATCTATGTTGACTCCAGTATCCTTACCCAATTTGGACCAATTTTCAAAGCCAACATTTATTCCCATACCCATAGATCATGAAATTGAATCACCCATTTTTGATGATCATATTGAACTTGACCAATTGTGCAATTTTGAAAGTCCCATGGAAAATTGGCAAGTTCCCATTTTTATGAGATTGAAACTAATGAGATATGTGACCTAGATTCCCAAATCTATGATCAAGTTCAAATTCCCGAATCATTATTGACTCCTGTTTTGTTACCCGACTTAGGAAATATTTTAGAGTCAGTTTTGATTCCCACACCTATCATTCCTGAACTTGAATCACCAACATTGAGTCACATTCCATTGTGGGAAATGATTGTAGACTTGAGTTTCAATTTCTTGACTTGGACCCACTTCTTGATCCTAGCCCGACTCCTGAACCTTTACTTGATTTGAGTTTCTTTCCTGAGTCGGTATTAGATCCTGAACCTATCATTCTTGAGTCCAAGTCAACCATTCTACCAAGTCACATTCTTTTGTTGGACATAGGTATAGACCATGACTCTGTGATGATTTTCCAGGACTGGTCATGTAAAGGGAGTAAGTTTCACGAGAGGATCTTCCATGATCCTATTCATTCTGGGGACTGTAAACATGTAAATAAAAAAGAGGTCAATAAAGGTAGGTCCCGTGAACTACCACGTTATCTTGTTTGGGCCGCATTTCGTGGCCCAATTAGACCACCACCGGAACCACCCCCTAAGGTAATTTTCTGCCTTCCCTTGTTCTGTTTCATGCATATATGCATTCATTCATACATTGAGGACAATGCATGAGATAAGTGTGGGGGTGGGCTTTACTAACATACTAACATAAGTAAAACTAAAAAAAAAATTGCTAATAAAAAAAAATGTTATAAAAAGGACAGTATTTTGACTTATTTTTTGAAAGAAATCTAAGTTAGTTTTAAGGATTAGGAAATCGTGATTAGGATTTCTAAAAACTTGGTCAAAATAAATAAATTGTTTAAATTTTTAGGTATAGGAGAAGAAATTGAATAAATAATTAGTCTTGATTTTTACCTTAATGAAATGTGCATACCTAATGCATATCTAGGATTCTAAGACAAAGACCTTGTACCTCATATAAAAAAAAATATAAATAAAAAAAAAATATCGCCAATTAAGCTGATACATGTGCCTCAAGAAGCATAAGTATTCACGCCTAAAGGTGAGTTCTAAATAAAAATAAAGTCCTTAGTTTTGTGGCCTAGTTCATTCGAATTTGAGTCCGCGGGGTGTTTTCTCACCTGGTGCCCTAAAGCCGACCGGTTTGGGAGCCATCGACTTTAAGTTCGCTACATGGGTGGATTAGAAAGCCTAAGAAAACTAAGAAATATAATATATGTATTAACACATCCAATAATCAATTAATTAGGTATGAGGGCCTCAAGAAGCCTTGATACTTATACGAAAGAAAATTAGATGAGTTATACATGCCAAAAAAAAAAATTATATTACACATCTAATAGTCAATAGTCAATTAGTTAGGTATGAGGGCCTCAAGAAGCCTTGATACTTACACGAAAGAATTAGATGATGTTATAAAAATAATAATGAGGCATGAGAGTCCAAGTTAAGGAATTGCTAGTAAAAATTCATAAGGATGCATATGATTTTTTGGTAACGAAAAAGACTATATTAGAAATTCAATTTTAATCCTTACCTAAAATGAATAACAATTGACTTTATAAAAACTAGGTTTGAAGAATGAATAAAAATGATAATCCTAAAACTTATAGACTACTTAGTCTCTTCAAATATAATTCAAATATTTTTCTTTTTATGGATTTTGTGGGTGTAATCCGCTGAAAACCCTCACGAGACAACACTCGTCCTCTAGGGTAACCTAGAGGTTTAACGGCTTGTTGCACGTGCTAAGTGCAATCGTGATTCCTACGAAAGTGAGTTAGGTTAGATTAACTTTTTCTTTTTCTTTGTTTTTACTCGAGGACGAGCAAAAAGATAAGTGTGGGGGTGTGATTGGTAGTCAAAAGTGCATTTTTATCATAACATTTACCATCACATTTTCATATTTATTCATTTAATTCTGCACAATTATTAATATTTTATTATTTATTGTGTGCAGGCCTCGAATTCTTATTTTTATATTAAATAAAGCTTAAAGAGCCCAAAAGCCCAGATCTAAGCCCATATTTGAAGCCCAAGAGTCAAAGTGCAATATATCAGATTGTCAAAGTGCAATTATACAAGGGCTAAAGTTGCAATTATTAAAGATGAGGGAAGGATAGAATTCTACCCACCCTAAACTCTTACAGGATGACATAAAAGCCAAAGATGAGAAGGAATTCGTTTAAAAGAGATTGGGAGAATTTAAAATCTAATTAACTTGATTCCCAAGTTACATCGAAATCCCAATATGAAGAACCAGGATCATACTTCCAGAAGCAGGCGCCCACATGGACGACCAGACGAAGCCACGCGCCAAAGCGCGTGGCCAGCCGCCACCAAAATGCCGCGGAACGCGGCATTTCCGCGGCAATCTAGTTGATCCAGAATACCAGATTTCGTAGGGGAGTTGTGATGGGACTCTACTTCCTTCTGCACCTATAAATATTCCCTGCAGTGCAACGTACAGAGCGTCCAGCGTCCAGCAAAGGGCCAAAGTTAGGATTTTTAGGGTTTTTTCTTCTTTCTTTTAGGTTAGATTTTCTTTTTGTGAAAGCTGAGAGGAGATGATGCATTCATGGAGGAAGGGATCCTCTTGTACCAATGGTGACAGCCGGTGTAAGTTGTAAATTTTCCTCCATTGTTTAAATCAAATCAAAGCTTGTTTTGTTCTTTTTATGTTTTATTGTGTCTCTATCTTTGTCTATCATTGTTTTTCTACATTGTTTTCTTTCTCTAATGTCTTGCCCACCATGAGATCCAACTGCTTCGAGAATACCTAACCGAAGAAGGAACCTTGACGGGCCCATGGCGATGAACAGGTCTTCATAGCTTGTTTTTCATTTCGTAGAGTAGATTAAGAAGGCGGACGATCCCATAAGCCGTGCTTGTACGCCTTCCAAGAAAAGGTAAATCATCGCAACGGTTCAAACGGCAAGCAGACTAAAGAGATAAGTTTTCTTTCCTTTTCTTTTATTTTCTTTTTTTGTAGATTAAATCCACATCTTCCACAATTCTTTTCTTCCATCCATTGTAACTACCACTACTAATAATAAAAAGATAAAAAAAAAAGATAACTTGCTTAACGCTTCCATCGCAGTCCCTCCCTGAGGATCACGACCCGCATAGCCCTGCTACCGCGGATTAGAACTGAAACTTGCACATCTATTTTTAAAACTAAAATACCATCTTTTGTGTGCAGGAAAATTCAGTCAACACTTTTCATAAAAGAATTTTCAGTTTAGAAAAGACTTTCATTTTGAAAAATACTATTTTGGTTTTTGGTGTTTCTCATGTACATGTCTTTTGAAACCAAACCATGTTTTGTTGATAGTTAAAAAAGACAAGATTCTTATTGGTCCGAACAATGTCTAAACTTGTTGACATTTATAAAAGACAAGTGACAGACGAGCTGAAGACCAGTTTTCACCTATCTCCGAGAGACAAGGGAGCAACTTGGACTCCACTGATCCAGCAAGCAGACAGTGAACCCGGATTGTTTCTAAACAGACCTCAGCAGGTCTAAGGTGCTAGCACTTAGCATCGCATGAGCTCAAAGGATAGCCTCGCTTGAGAGGCTAATATCACTCGACTTCGCCTCGAAGCCATTCGAAGCCTCGCCAAGAAGCTAACTCGCAACTTCGCCACAGGGGACTTCCAGTTCCGCCAAAGGGTTTCTTTCGGACTTCGCCAGAAGCTGTCTCTAGCTCCGCTACGAGCTCATGCGGACAGCTCCGCCATTGGTCTGCTATGGTCAACCTTTGACCAATCAAATCTCAAGATGAGATCGGATCCAATCAGATCAAATCCAATTAAGATCAAATCAGAGATCAAATTTGGCAGTTGATTGCCACAATCTCTTGACTCTTCTAAAACGAGTAAGAAGATCAGGGGAAATCCTCCAACGATATGGAAAGGATCAAGAAGGTCAACCGACCTGCCAATTCTAGCTTCGCAGAAGCCGATCCTAGCCTCGCAGCAAGGCTACTTTCCAGATTTAAACAGATTTGATTCAATCTGTTTTCATATTTTCAAGGGACGATTATGCCCTTGCTCTCCTTATAAATAGTCCGCCAGGGGTACAAAGACAGGGTGAGGAGACCGGTTCCAGAGGCCGATTTTCTGAGACATACGCAAGAGAGGACTCCACAAGCAGAGGTTTCTTCACAACGCACCGTACATTCTCGAATTCAGAGATCTTTTAGAGAATTGCTTTCTCTAATCAGGGTGTTGATACCCTAACATCGTCCTTCCTCTCAAGGAATCTCCGGAACCAGGCGAGAAGGAATTCCTAATTGAAGGCGATTTTGAGAAGCAGCAAGAGGTTTCTACACCCCCTCTGTTCTCTGATTCCCAGAACCAGGCGAGAAGGGAATCTCATCGCTCGCATCGTCAAAGGGACAAAGTGGTCGCGCGCTGACCAGACTCCTATCGGCACACTTCTCCAAAATCTCTGAGGAGATCTACTTGTAATCTTTTTAAGAATACTTGTAATTTAGCTCCTCAAACCCTTTTTTTTTGTAAGTTTTCCCTTTGCGAATGTAATGGAAAACAAGATGGCGACTCCGCTAGGGAAGAAATTCTCTACTACTGCCGCCGAATCAAGTGTCGCAATGCGACGACAGACCTTCGGGTCTAACTCTGAATTCAGAAAAGCCGGTGCAGCCAGAGCCTTTCTGGCTAAATCTTCAAGGAAAGTCTCTACGGAGACAGAAAAGGTTCTCTGTGAACCTACTACGGTTATTTGGCGCAACAAGGAAGCACGTCCGCAGCCTGATTCCTTTACTTGTGAGAACTTGGTGGTCCATTCGATCAAGAAAGATTTGAAGAAGTCCTCTCTGGGGGTGGTCTAATGCTTCGAGCACGGAAGCATAGAAAGGTCTCTATGACCAAGATTTCGAAGCAGGAACCAGAAGCAGAATTCTGCCAACACCCCTCAGCCTCGCGTGTGGCTAATCAGGTTCCTTGCAAACCTAAGTCTCCTCTGCCAAGGCGGGTATGGAAGCCTAAACAGAAGTCTCCAACCGAAGATCCAGGCGTAGCTACGCCTAAACCCCGCGCCTCTCTCGCGAAGAAAAAGGCAGGATGCCTGTCTGCTCCAATCATAAAGTTACGACGGCAATCATACCGTCGTCCAATTTAAGAGCAGCAATGCCTCGCGCCGGCCTCGTTCTCATGAGCGAAGCTACTGTACCACAGTGTACGCGCAGGGTCCGTGACCGCGAAGCTGAAGCCAAAGTACCATCTAAGGCTAATTGCCTTCGCAGCAGCATAGCGGTAAAGCACTGCAGCGTCCAGTTCGTCAAGCGCTAAGCCTGCGCTTTGTGGCGAAGCTAGAACCAAAGCACTATTCAGTGCTAATCCCATCTGTAGGGATAAAAGAAGCAGGACATCGTCCTATGTGCGATCCAAAAGAGCCTTTGCGCTCGATTGCAGAGACCCAACCGGGTCTGATTTGAGGAAATTGTTGACGGATAGACAAACCTCTTCCCCCTGTTGTCAACAAGTGGATGTTAGCTGGTGACACTCCACTCGGTCCATTGCCGGCTGGGACCAATCTCCGCCACTCCTCCAAGACGACGGTCAGTTTTTTGATCGACTATCGGTACAGGCCCCGAGGAACACCGCAAAAGGAGCGTCTCGCGAGATCTACCCTCTGCATCCGTCAACATGACCGGAAGGGGACGAGAGCTGCGCAGGGAAGACAACAGCTGACGACACCCCTACAGCTCCCCAGATCCAGATTATAGCCCAGGCTTAGGCGAAGTCTTAGTGCATGAAGAGGGTGTATTCCGAAACACCAGATCTAGGGTGGCAATACCCTACAGTTACGAGCAGCCTTCTTCTTCGACGGCCCTAGCCTCGCCAGAGCCCAGGAGATCACTCCAATCATCGGATGAAGAAGATGAAGATAGTGGGTACGCCTCTTCGGCGACAGTTAGCTCGGTGCGAACAGACAGAGCATCAGTCAATATGGCTGATAACGTCAACGACGACCTTCGTCGGCGCCTCGAAGCTCAGGAGCAAACTTCCAAAACCCAGCAAGAAGCCTTGGACAATATTCAACAGATGCTTGCTCGACTCCTCAGCAATCGGAATGACAATGTTGCCGGGAGCAATCACGATGAGGAGGAACACTTCAGCAATGAGCAACCAAAGCCGGAGAAATCCAAGAGGGTTCTTCCCTAAATGCCGAAGTCCTTAAGGGCCTCCAAGCTCAAATCGCATCCCTAACTCAGAGGGATGAATTAAAGAAGGTAGGGCAGTCCGTCCTTATCCGCTGGAGTGGGATTCGGTGCCATATCCACCGAAGTTCAAACCACCAACGTTGCATACGTATGATGGTAAGAGTTCACCAAATCAGCAAATCTACTATTTCTGGTCTCAGACTGGTAATGTTATAAGCAATGGCGCCATCATGGCTACGCTGTTCATTGGCACCTTAAAGGGGGTGGCATTTGACTGTTCCGAAGTCTCCCTCCAGGCTCTATCAATTCCTGGATCGACCTGGAACTCGTTTCCTCTCCCGTTTCTATGAGGACGATACCGAAGTGACCATGGACAAGCTCCTCTCCACTGTGCAGAGAAAGGGCGAATCTGTCCGTGACTACATTGAACGGTTCAGAAATTTATCCTTGATGTGCCCAGCAGGATGCCATTACCCATGCTCTTACAGACATGCAGACACAACTTTCTAAACCAAGTGGAAGTTCGCATGGGGCTGTCAAAGCCCACACCTAAAAAGAATTGGTCGAACAAGCTGAGATAGCTGAGAAGTCGGCTAAAAAGTTCGAACCATCCGCCCCTAAGGCAAATGGGGTATGAACAACAAAGGGCGTAGCGACCTACCGCAATCTTCTCAAACTAAAGGTAAAGAGATTATGTCTGTGGAGTTATCCGGAGGTGTGCAGTCAAAGGCCAAGAAGAGCGGCTTCAACAATCAGGAGCCTAAGTTCCCTCCAAAGCAGTACTCCTTCAAAGACGATCAGGTGGTCACGATATTCCATCTGCTCCACAAAGGGAACAAATGAAACTGCCAGATGCTCGGCGTCCCAATGAGATAGGGCACACAAACGACCCTAAATACTGCCTCTATCATAGGATGATTCACACCATCCTACTGACAAGTGCTATGTCCTCAAAGATAGAATTCAAGCCTTAGTCGACGTCGGGGTTCTGACATTAAAGACAGAACAGAAGAAAGTCACTGCAATATGGTGACTCTGGAGTTCGGTAAAGCTCCAAAGGTCACAGTTCCTGACGGGACTTATTCAGTCCCTGCGCCACGGCTGGAAGTCAAGCATCCTCCAGCTACAGCTCAAGATAATAAGGGTCTTTCCCTAACATTGGAGACAGGGGAAGTCATTTGGATACACCCAGACCTCGCCCAAGACATGCAGTGGGATTCAAAAAGCCCCAAGTCAAAGGGCAAATCTTGCAATGTCATCTCCCTCCTGCCGGACGACGGCAATCTTATTTCAGCTTCCCTCAGTGATTCAGAAGGAGAAAAGCATGCTTGCACAACGCAGGCTGACCTACCTCACAGACGGGTACCCGAACTGGAAAATCATACTTAAGGCAGTATGAGAAGTCTACTGACGAGATACAACAGCAAACGACGTCCGTACAAATACCAGCATCCACTCCAATCCCAACCAGGGAAAAGAGAGGCCTAAGGAGGTACGATTCGACCACGTGTTGAAGAAACCACCAGGCCAAGGGTTTGATACGCCCTTTCGGTTTGACATATTGGCTCAACTAGCCAATATCCCAGCTCGTATCACTATACACGAGCTCCTTCGCCTTTCAAAAGAAACAAGAGAAGCACTCAGGGATGCGCTAGCCAATTCAGAATCCTTTCTGACATGCATCCCTGAGATCCCTAACGACGATGTTCAGTCTCCTTGTCCAGAATGTCATCACACACAATCCAAGGTGCCCGCTATTACATTCACGGTGGAAGATATGCTTCTCAAAGATAACAAGCACGATCGACCTCTGTACTACACCGGATATATCGGTTCAACGTGCATCGAAAGAATACAGGTCGATCCGGGGTCCGCACTCAGCATCATTCCAAAAGGCTTCTTTACTTCCTCGGCATACCACTGTACAGGTTGTCCGCAATCACTACTACAATATACGGTTTCAATGCTGGGAGCAGTCACCCACTTGGGAAAATCCGACTCCGTTGTAGAATCGGGAGCCTGAAGTCAGAAGTGACATGCTATGTCATTGATGCCGACATATCGTACAACTTGTTGCTTGGACGACCATGGATCCACGCCAACTGGATCGTTCCCTCCACTCTGCACCAATGCTTCAAATATTTGAAGATGACGCGACAGTACGAACTGTCTTTGCTGAGGAGCAACCATTCAAAGGGGTGGAAAACTACTTCACTGACGCTTCCTGTATCAAGAGGCCTGTGGGACACCTAAAGAACCGTTGCCGGACGATGATGAAAGTGGCAATGAGGCGGATTCAGAATCCGAAGCAGGCATGTCAGCCATTCTGATTGGTGAACCAATTATAGCATGTCTCAAAAATCCCCAATGTAATACTCCTTCAGAGGATGAAGGTGAATGGGTAATTAATGATAATATTTCTTTTGATTATCCTGCGAGTATTGGGCTGTTTGAATCCATTACGGATGGCTCTCTGCTATGCCCCTACATAAGCCAAGTGCGTCTAGTACGCCCATGGAATCCGCAGAAGGTCAGTTACTGATAATCTTTGGTAGAACCCAACCACGGGGACCCACGGTCGCAGATTCAAGTTCAGACTTAGACACTCCACAATTCTTTCATTACGCGCGGCCAGCGCGCCATATTATGAAGAAAATGGGGTACGACTTGAAGCATGGAGAAGGCCTGAATTTTAGAAAAGGAAGGCGCAGTTTGATGCGGAACTTCGTGCCTAAATGGAAGTCTGCAAATTACTATGATAGTACACGCAGGGGGTTGGATACGTTACACCCACATCGTCAGCAACGGTTCAAGCCAAAGACGATGAACCAATTCCATCACATTCAGCCTCATCCTCCGAGTGGGACTCGGATATCAGTGTAGGAGGAATGTTCGAAGACCTCACTGTCAATATGACTTCAAGCAGTCAATTAGAGCCTACAGAAGCTATTGATGAGGAGCCATGGGCCCAGCCAATAAACCTCCAATGGAAAAGCGATTCGAACTGCGCGAACCACCTACTGAAGACAAGGTGATGCAGGTCAACCTGGGAAGTCAAGATCATCACCCAAACCCATCTTTATAAGTGAAAGCCTATCACTTATAGAAAAGGAAGAATTGATAATGCTCATAAAAGAGTATATAGATGTCTTCGCATGGAGCTACGAAGATATGCCCGGACTTGATCCACAGGTCGCTATGCACCATCTAGAATCAAGCCTGACGTCAAGCCCTCAAGCAGCAACAACGTCGATTTCGCCCGAACATTATGGAAGCTATTGAAGCCGAAGTTCACAAGCTCATTGCATGTGGCTTCATCCGGGAGGAACAACATCCAGATTGGTTGCTAATATCGTCCCCGTCCTCAAAAAGAACGGGAAAATACGGATCTGCATCGACTATCGTGATCTCAACACGACCTGTCCTAAAGACGAATTCCCACTGCCCATCACCGACGTCATGATTGACAACACATGTGAATTCGAAAGAATGTCTTTCATGGACGGCTTTTCAGGATACAACCAGATTAAGATGTATCCCGACGACGAGAAGCATACTTCGTTCAGAACACCATTAGGGGTTATACTGTTACATTGTAATGCCCTTGGGACTGAAGAATGCCGGAGCAACCTATCAGCGGGCAATGAGTACAATCTTCCGCGACCATCTTCGAAAAAAGGTGGAATGCTATGTCGACGACATCGCTGTCAAGAGCCGCAATAAGGGGACCATCTTCGCGATCTGAGAACGATGTTCGACATAATGCGGGCTCATCAACTAAAAATGAATCCGACAAAATCCTTCTTGGAGTGTCAAGTGGCAAGTTCCTTGGGTTCATTGTTACGTCAAAAGGAATTCATCTTGACCCAGACAAGGTCAAAACCATTCAGAGCATGCATCCATCGAGGAATCTCAAAGAGCTTAGAGGCTTGCAGGCAGGCTGGCTTATATTAGAAGATTCATCGCAAATCTCTCAGGCCGCTGTCAACCGTTCACCCGACTCATGAAAAGGGTGCTTCCTTCGTATAGGATCAAGCTTGCCAGGAAGCTTATGAAGACATCAAGAGGTATCTCACAAAACCTCCAGTCCTGGTGGCCCCTACATCAGGGAAACCATTCTTGCTTTATGTAAAAGCTCTGGACTACTCCCTCGGTGCCCTCCTCGCTCAAAAGGATGACAATGGCCACGAGCAGGCCATTTATTATCTGAGCAGAACTCTCATAGGAGCGAATCTCTCGCTACAACCCTATCGAGAAAGAGTGTTTAGCTCTCGTCTTCGCTGTTCAGAAGACACGACATTATTTGGTCGCCAGACCATACATGTCATCTCCAGAGTAAACCCATTGCGTCTTCTTATGACGAAGTCAGGATCATTGAATTCAAGATTGGCTAAGTGGCACTTCTTTTGTCTCAATACGACATGATCTTCACCCCTCAGAAGGCGGTTAAAGGCCAGGCCCTTGCAGAGTTCTTGGCTGCTCATCCAGTTCCGGAACATTCAAAACTTTACGAGGATATTCCAGATGAAGTCTTCGACTCCAATGTAACCTCAGAGGAGGAAGTGTGGCAGATGTTCTTTAATGGAGCATCGCGAATGGGCCCTAAAGCAAGATTATTGCCGGAGTGGGGGTTGTGTTTATCTCCCCGCAGAACCAGTTCTTCCTAGAGCATTCTCCCTGACGGAATCATGCTCCAACAATGTAGCGGAATATAATGCTCTACTCATTGGTCTTCAGCTCGCCCACAGAATGGGGGTTGCGCTACCTCGAAGCCTACGTCGATTCAAAACTGATTATCAATCAGGTTAAAGGCGAATATGAAGTTCGTCACGAGGATTTGGTGCCTTATTACCATACAGCCATTGAATTGGCTAACCTATTTGAAGGTTTCTACATCGGGCATGTGTCTCGATCTCAAAAATACCAAGGCGGACGCTCTTGCTGCATTAGCAACGACACTAGCCTTGCCAGCCGACACCGAGTATCACCTCACAGTGGCAACTCGACATCTCGTACGCTCTAAGCATATGTTAAGAACCCGAGAGGTCTATTGTTCTCCACGGATCTTGAACCAAGAGACTGGCGCTTTCCTCTCATGACTATGCTTTGCACGGTCTGCTTCCAGACGATCCTAAAGAAGCGCATCTGTCAGACGAAGGTCTCTCTCCGTTTCTACTACGATCCAACTCTGAAGACACTTTACCGTCGTTCATATGACGGTGTCCTCCTCCTTGCCTTTCCAATTTAAAGGCACAGGAAGCGCTCCAAGAAGCGCATGACGGCACTTGCGGAGCTCATCAGCCAGGTCCAAAGCTTAAAGACAGATTGCATAGGCTTGGATATTATTGGCCAACCATGATAGCCGATGCCATCCAATATGCACGAAGGTGTAAAGTATGCCAAGTTCATGCGGACTTCATACACCAGCCATCGGAGCTGCTCCACCCGACTGTTGCTTCATGGCCATTTGAAGCATGGGGAGTAGATGTCGTAGGGCCAATTAGTCCCTCTTCGACGAAAGGTCACCGGTTCATCCTTGCAATAACCGACTACTTTTCAAAATGGGCGGAGGCTATACCATTGGCTGAAGTCAAAACCTCTAATGTGGTTAACTTCATCAACACCATGTCATCTATCGATTTGGTGTCCCTAGGCAGATCATCCACGACAACGGTCCCCAATTCATAAGCCAAGTATTCTATCGGTTCTGCGATAAATACCGAATTCAGAATGTGGCTTCAACTGCCTATAATCCTGTCGCTAATGGCTTGGCGAAGCATTCAACAAAACGATCATCAAGATACTCAAGAAGTTCGTCTCCTCGAACAAGCGAGATTGGGACGAAAAGCTTTATGAATGTCTTTGGGCCTACCGAACCACGGTTCGGACACCGACAGGCAATACGCCTTTTTCTCTGTATATGGGTGCGAAGCAGTCATCCCATTGAAACCCAGACGCCGTCGTTACGAGTCGCTCTAATGACTAAGATCACATCAGATGACAATGATCGCCTGCGTCTTCAAGAGCTCGAAGCCCTAGATGAGAAGCGGCTTCAAGCCCAGCAACATATTGAGCTATATCAAGCTCGAATCTCAAAGGCCTTCATAAGAAAGTCAAACAGAGGGTCTTCCAGAAAGGAGACTTGGTTTTAGCCATCAGACGACCGATGATTTTGACGCATAAGACCAAAGGCAAATTCCAGCCTAAATGGGAAGGACCGTTCGTAATAGAAACAGTCTATTCAAACGGAGCGTACCGCCTTATGACTTCAGATGGCGACCTGCTCATGATGCCGATCAATGGCAAGTTCTTAAAGAAGTATTATCCTTGATTAAGGATCCTTCTCATGATCAAGTTAACACTACCCTCTGATCAGACCTTTATGTCCAAGGTACACACAAAGAGAGCCTTTCTCTTCCTCCAAGCCAGATCACACAACCATAAACCAGTAGGAGCCTGGCCGTATACTGGTTGTCTTAAAGAAGAGTCAGGGTTACACATACGTTAACCAGACGACCCAACATCCTTAATGATTAAGGATAAAGGAAAATGTTGGCCTGTAAGCCCAACATAAGTCCTCGATAACTCATCATGCTGAGGGAATAGCATGGCTAGCCCGACTCAAATGGTAGTTGGTAAAGGCATATCAAACCCGTTGACAGCTGAGGATTTGCTAAAATCCTAAGGGACCTGTTCCCATTTGATTCCCTCTCCAAAATCACTTACCAATTCTCGTTCATAGAATGGTAAGTCCTCATATACATTTCGCTGTTACGTTAACATTAACCTATGACAGTGATTCCCTCGTTTCTCCTGTGAAAATGAGATCTCCAAAATCACTTACCAATTCTCATCCATAGAATGGTAAGTCCACATATACATTTCGCTGTTACGTTAACATTAAACCTATGACAGTGATTCCTCGTTTCTCTCCTGTGAAACGAGACCTCCAAATCACTTACCAATTCTCATCCATAGAATGGTAAGACCACATATAAATTTCGCTGTTACGTTAACATTAAACCTATGACCGTGATTCCCTCGTTTCTCCCGTGAAAATGAGACCTTTTTCCAAATTTCATTCCAACCTTGAGCTTGGTGGCGTCTCAATCGGTTATGTCATTACAATCTCTGAACCAGCAGACAGCTAAGTCTCAACCCCGAGCCCTGTTGACATTTACAAAAGACAGGTCTCGATACTTATTGACATTTACAAAAATAAGTATCACCAACCTTGAGCTTGGTGGCATCTCAATCGGTTATGTCATTGCAACCTTTGAACCAGCAGACAGCTAAGTCTCAACCCCGAGCCCTGTTGACATTTACAAAAGACAGGTCTCGATACTTATTGACATTTACAAAAGATAAGTATCACCAACCTTGAGCTTGGTGGCATCTCAATCGGTTATGTCATTGCGACCTCTGAACCAGCAGACAGCTAAGTCTCACCCCGAGCCCTGTTGACATTTACAAAAGACAGGTCTCGATACTTATTGACATTTACAAAAGATAAGTATCACCAACCTTGAGCTTGGTGGCGTCTCAATCGGTTATGTCATTGCGACCTCTGAACCAGCAGACAGCTAAGTCTCAATTTTGAGCTTGTTGACATTTACAAAAGACAAGTCTCAAACTTGAGCCCTGTTGACATTTACAAAAGACAGGTCTCGATACTTATTGACATTTACAAAAGATAAGTATCACCAACCTTGAGCTTGGTGGCGTCTCAATCGGTTATGTCATTGCGACCTCTGAACCAGCAGACAGCTAAGTCTCAATTTTGAGCTTGTTGACATTTACAAAAGACAAGTCTCAACCTTGAGCCCTGTCGACATTTACAAAAGACAGGTCTCGATACTTATTGATATTTATAAAAGATAAGTATCACTAACCTTGAGCTTGGTGGCGTCTCAATCGGTTATGTCATTGCGACCTCTGAACCAGCAGACAGCTAAGTCTCAATTTTGAGCTTGTTGACATTTACAAAAGACAAGTCTCAACCTTGAGCCCTGTCGACATTTACAAAGACAGATCTCGAAACTTATTGACATTTACAAAAGATAAGTATCACCAACCTTGAGCTTGGTGGCGTCTCAATTGGTTATGTCATTGCGACCTCTGAACAGCAGACAGCCAAGTCTCAATTTCGAGCTTGTTGACATTTACAAAAGACAAGTCTCAACCTTGAGCCCTGTCGACATTTACAAAAGACAGGTCTCGATACTTGTTGACATTTACAAAAGACAAGTATCACCAACTTTGAAGCTTGGTGGCTCCTCAACCAGTTATGTCATCGCGACCTCTGAACTGACAGACTGCCAAGTCTCAGCATTCAATCCAACAAAGGACTATTCTCTCAAATGGCACCAATACAATTTGGACCGACAATTCAGAAAGCGGAGCAATTTGAAGATTCAACAGGGAGTCAAAACAAAAAATGATTATTTTCATTGATTCCAAAAAGGAGGGATACATGGAAGCATATGTATTACGACTTACAGTCGTACATTGTAGGATTCGATCCGCTCTCCAAGGGAAGCCAGCCGCGTCCTCCTGTCATCAGCAGCCTGGGCAAGCGCCTGTGACTTCAGCTCAGCCTCATCGAATTCATTGCCTGGGCCAAACGAGCTTCGACCTCCACCAAAGTTGCCCTCTGTGACAATCCCTGCTGCGAGAGTTCGTCACTTTGAGCCTTGAGCTGCTCAAACCGCGCGGCTTCTTCAAGACGTACCGGTTCAGCCTTGGACAAGAGAAGGTTCCCCTTCCTAATCATCTCCTTGGCCTTTTCAATCCTATCCTCAGCGTCAAGAAGAGCACTGGTGGAGGCATCGATGGCATTTCCAACTTCCGCTTGCCTTGTTTCCAAGGATTTCAAGTCAGAAGAAATAGCCTCAACAGCTTCTTGAGCAGCAAGACGGGCCTTATGTTGTTGAGCGACAAGACGCGCAAACCGCTCATCAATTGAAGACTCCAGGTCCGAGCAACTGAGACAGCGCCATTCTTCTACATCCCTCTCGAATTGATCTACCAGGAGTTCTAAGGCAGCGGCCTGGTGATATCCTTCAAGGTCCCGAATGCTTTCAATATTGCGGGAAAGGACCACCTTCAAAGTGGAGAACGACATAGTCGAACCTTTCAAGACCAGCTCAATGGATCGCTCTAAGCCTTTATGAAAGCAATCGACTATGTCTCCTATAAAGTCATTTTCAACTTCAGCCACTCCTGATAAAGGGACAACCTCAGGAAAGTCCACCAGCCTGGTCGATGCTACCGTGGAAGGAGCAACAGGAACACTAACAGCGGTAAGACAGGCCGTTGGTGATCTCAGCGGAGTCTTCATGAAAATCAGTACACTAGCCACCGCGGAGGTAGGACTAGTGACCGTCTCCCAAACAACGGGCAGCAAAACATTCGGATGAACGATGTCACCCGAAGAAGACGGCACCACGCACCTCTTTAGCCAGACTGTTAAGAAACCAGCCAGGAGTGCCTTCCGGGACATCGGCCTGCGAGCCTGATGATGGAAACTCCGAAGGACATCACCCTTCTCATAGGGATCATCGTCTTCTTTCACAACTAGATCCCCTTGGAAGTGCTTTTGCATCCGGTCAAAGATGTCTTCATCAGCAACTCCATAGTGAGCCGCTTCAGGAGTATTCTCTATATCTGGGAACAAATAGTCTCCCCAGCTTTTCAAGCTACAGGAGGTTCCCTTATTACCCCCATGCATACTGGAGCAAATTTACAAGTGGCACATTAACTCCCTGTAGGTTTCGAACAAGGCGGGCTCCTGCTTCTCCAGAAGAGCCAATTCTGCCTCGCACGGAAAGTTTTCTTCATATGGGAGAGACCCAAAAGGCAGAGCAGAGACTTCCCACATCTCATGCAAGGCCATACCCAACTCACCGACAGGGGTGAAGAAGGTCCCTGAAGCTGGGCAATACAATTCAAAGATGGCGTAGAAGCACGCCACATTCATCTCAATGCCGTAGCAGGTCGCCCTGACGGCCTCATAAAGGTTCAGCCTCTCCAAATCCTCCTCGAAATGAGCGAGGATGTATACAGTTAAATCCCTCCACAATGCCTTCAGAGGGTGAATCCAACCTGGAGTCCTGAAGTCAGTAGCTGGGTAGTTCCCATTGACCTTGCAGAATTGGTTGCCAAAGGTCAGCGCCACTGCAGGATTTTCTCCCACTGGGATCTCTCGTGACACATTCCAAGGATGTAGACCCATTATGCAATGAGGAGGCCCCGCTCTTGCATAACCAGGAGATTGAAGCATCAATCTCCCTATGTGGACAGAGTCGGTATTTCGGCTCACATCCCATGCCATCTTCTGAACCTGCGTCACACACTAGAAGGAAGACAAAGAAAAATGTCGCTTGGTGGACGGAAGGTAGAACTTCTCATCACCCAATTGGAAGATCCATGGCCCTTCTCCGGCCTATAGTTGGTGATCAGGATCTGGTGCGGCATCCCCGAACATGAAATCGGGCTTCCTATAAGTTCGACAGTCGACATCTTCAAGGGGCCGTAGTCAGAATACTCCTCGTGGTGTGCTAGTCACCGTCGTGAATAAGCGTGTCTCGGATGACAGAGCTCTGCTCACTAAACAGAGAAGCTTGCCCTTGAAATTGCAAGCTGATATTGCCATCAACTCCGCTGGTCATCCCAAACATTGTTCAACCGTGGAAGGGACGGGAATGTAGTGCACTGTAAGAACAAAACGAACTATGATTAGTTCACCAGCCAAGCGAACATGAAAACATAAATTTCACCAAGGCATAGTCTCGCCCTGAGCAAAGCCAGAAAGGCGATAGCTTCAACAAAGCTTAATCTCGCGGACAAGTCTGCATCTTGCAGAAAATGCCCAAGTATTAACTTCGCTTAAGCAGAAAGTGGTATAACCCTAAGGGCTGACGTCATCAAAAGGGTATTATGGTCAAAAAACTATTCTTGACGGCCATGATCGAAGGGACAGACCTGTATCCTGTTCCTCAACAGGACGAAGACAGCCCAAACAATAGCTTCGTACGGAAGCTTAGACAAGAACTGTTCAGTTCTTAGTTCCCCGTCCAAGAAGATAAGAGAAATTCAGGGAACGGATTCGTCTAATAAAAACAGATCATGTTCGACCGTCCTGATAGCCAAATATCGGCTTTAAAAGAGAGACCGCAGTCTCTGATCAGAAAGGAAAGTCCCTTACCGGCGGCTGGTCGCTCGATGACCGGAGGAGGAGAAGGACCCTCCGTTGCAGAAGTTGCCACTTCTTCTCACCGCTCGTCTTTTGGGCGCCATTGAAGAGCTACGGAAGCTTTCAAACTTTTTGAATGGAGAGGAAGAGGAAGAAGAAGAATCAAAGGTCTTTAAAAATTTTCACAAAAAAAAGATCTGTTCTTTCTCAGCCCGATCGGGCTTTTATAGGCCAATCAGCGTCTGAAACGACGCCTCGAAAAGAGTACAGGCTGTCGTTTCAAATTAATTCGAAACGCCGCCTAAAGCGCCTTCCCGAGAAGCGCTGCTTCAGCCACTAAGGGCTAACCTCGCCATGAGTCAAAGTGCGGACTTCGCACAAGTTCATCCAGAACTTCGTCAAAAGATTGCCTTAGCCCACTAAAGGCACAGTTCGCCGACATGCCAGTTTCGCGCGAAGCTCATTCAAAAAAGGACCCTGTCCTTAACTCTGCACAAAGTTTAGCCCCGCTATGGCCAAATTCTCAATGAAGACAGGCAAAAATCAGATGAGCAGAAAATGAACTTTCATTAATTTAAGAGGAAAGGTACATTGATATTACATTAAGTTGTATTTCATACAACAGATTCAGTTGCTCAGCAAGATCATTTGCGCAAAAGGCATACAAGTGGTTTTATCTGCTTTCAAGCCAGACCAACTGGACACGAAAGGCCTTCCTCCTGCACAAGGCCGTAACCAGTTGTGCCACAAGGACGGGGCCATAATTTTCACAATCAAAATGGCAATGAACTTATCACCGCCAACACGATAGATCACCTATAATGGGAATTGGCAGTGATGTCAGTAATCTCACAGGTGTGACATCCGCCTTCCCGAAGTGGATCATCTCGGATAAGCGGCTACCAGCCTCACCTCAGAACGAATCATCTCGGATAAAAGGCT
This sequence comes from Agave tequilana, assembly GCA_038442645.1. NCBI lineage: Eukaryota > Viridiplantae > Streptophyta > Magnoliopsida > Asparagales > Asparagaceae > Agave > Agave tequilana. The sequence goes on from JAVJIF010008383.1 coordinate 20,725, forward strand.
GTCAATAGCCTCTGGGACACACATCAGCTGCCCCAAGTTGTTCCTCCTGCTTAAAGTAAAGCTTCAACCGGGGAAGCATAAGGCAACTTTTCGGTCTCTTTCATCAAGACATAAGATCGGCGAACATAGCTCACTGCAATGCAAAATTGGAGCAAGTTAGCAGTTAAACACAGAAGACACTGCAAAAGCGCTAAAGCCGAATTCTCTGGGCAAAGCAATCCGATTTCGATTGGAGCAGAGGATAAGCCTCGCTCGCACAGCAGTGATGGGCTAGCTCAGCAAACGCCAAGTCCTAGTCTCGCCTACATGGCTAAGCCAGACTGATCCTATGAGACACAGTCTTAGCCTCACCTATATGGCAAGACTGGCTCAACCTTGAAGATACCAAGTCCCAAGTTCTGCCTGTGCAGCGGACTTAACATGCAATGATCTTTTTGTGATCAAGTCAGAATGATAGCTTCGTTGGGGAAGCTATGTCAAAATCCTTCTCTGCAGACCAGTCAATTGCAAGATGAAGAGTAAGGAAACAGTCCCTGAAGCAGCTGTTAAGCTGAATTAAGGGAGATGAATTCCCTAAAATCGGTGAAGTCGTTGAATGATCAAGACTTACCGGTCCTTGGCCGGGTAATAACCAGAGTGGGCATTCCCACTAATTCAGAGATCTGAGTATCTCTCTCAACCAAGAGAAGAGAAGAAGAGCAGATCACTTCTCTTCAGAGGACCTCAAGTGTCCTATTTATAAGCCCCATGGCCCGAGCGCTGCCGCCTCAAGCGTGGAAGCACGCGCATTTAAGGCATTTACTGCGCCTTGAGAAAAGGGACGGTTTCTCTTGGAACCGTGCAAAGGAAGAAACGTCTCCCTCATAAAGGCACTCATGGCGCCTTGAAGAAAGGGAATATCCTCCCTCGGAAACGTGCAAATCGGAGAATATCTCCTTCGATCAGCACAAAGAAAGGAGTAATCCTCCTCGTAACTGGCCCACGGCAGTTGGCCTCGGGAAAGCGACAAACGCTCCAGGAGCCCAGATGCGGAGTTACCCGCACGCGAAGCTACTCAGAGTTACGAACCTCTGTGCAATTCTTCGGCGAATTTACATCCCAAAGCAGGATTTAAAGCAAAACTAAACTCAACCATTATGGCGACGTTCATTCTCCACCGATCAAAGCAGTTCAAAGTATTTCGAAGTCTGAGCCATTGCAGACTTTAGAAAACTTTGAAGGGGGTCTTATTGACACTTAAAAAAGAAAAGATTCTTATGGTCAGAACAATGTCTAAACTTGTTGACATTTACAAAGACAAGTGACAGACGAGCTGAAGACCAGTTTTCACCCATCTCCGACAAGGAAGCAACTTGGACTCCACTGATCCAGCAAGCAGACAGTGAACCCGGATTGTTTCTAAACAGACCTCAGCAGGTCTAAGGTGCTAGCACTTAGCATCGCATGAGTGATTGAGAATTTTGAAGAATAGAAATAGAGTTCAGATTTCTTAGTCTCAATGCGAATCCGCTGTAGCAAGGCTCAAGCGGGTCGTGATCCTCAGGGAAGGATGCGATGAAAGCTTTTCGACTCGATTCCTCTGTATGCTTCAAGTAAAAAGAGAGATTAGAGTTGAGATAAAAAGATGATATTAAAGACGTGGTTTTGCTGATCTTCTACCACAACCCTATTGCAAGTTAAGGAGCTTGATCTTCATCTTAAGATGTAGGTGATTCACCCTAGGTCATTACAAATAATTCAAGCAAGAAAAATCAATACTAGACTCTAGCTAAGTTACATTATTTAAAAGCCAAACTATGGTTCATCCTAACCTAGGTACAGCCTAATAAAAGACGAATCTCAAATTTATGTTGTCCTAGTTCTTAAGTTTGAAGTCATGAGAAGTCTTTTTAATATGCAACCTATATTAGGAATTCTAGGTATTTGTTTAATCTTCTAGAAAAGTTGTTTTTAAACCTAGGGTTTCTATAGATGTTCATTAATCAGATCTAGGCTTAACTGCTCTAGGGTTGCTTCAAGAATCTCAGCAAATCACTAGAGAGATTAGTTCTTCATTATTTTTTTTTTCTTTTCAAATTATTTATATTTTTTTTTAATGAGAAAGAGTGCAAGGAAATAAAGAAAAAAAAAACCAGAAGAGATCACAGATTAAAACAACAATCAGAGAGATCACAAAAAAAAATAAAATTGCAGAAATTGAATGAGAACAAAAGAGTGACCTTTATTTCAGATGAATCTCCAGTTACAAAATCTTCTTCTTCTCCACAACGTACATGAATGAAAATACAATCGTGCAGAAATTTAGAGAAAATAGCTAAAAGAAACCCTAATACGTTTCTGGATGCCCTTTCTGCTGCGCCTGCAGGGATATTTATAGTGCAGAAGAAGATAGAGTCCCGGATGAAGTTGTAGACGAAATCTGGTAGTCAGAGTCATCCATACTGCCGCAGAATTGCGGCTTTTGCCGCGTTTCTGCGGCAGTTCAGTGGAGTCAGGCCACGCGCTTTGGCGCGTGGCTTCTCCTGGTCCGTCCGTCTGGGCGCATGCTTCTGGAATATGCATCCTGGCCTTTTAATCTGGATTTTCGAGATAACTTAGTAATCAAGTTACCCTTAATCCAGATTTCTTCAAATCTTCTTTCCACGAATTTCCTTCTTATCTTGGGCTTTTATCCTCATCCTGCAAGTGTTTAGGGTTGGATAGAAGTCTATCCTTCCCTTATCTCTGATATTTGCAACTTTTAGCCCTTGTATTTGCATTTTGACTTCTTGTAATTGCGCTTTTTCACCTGGGCTTCAAACATGGGCTTGGATCTGGGCTTTTGGGCTCTTTAAGCTTTATTTCTTATTAAAATAATAATTCGAGGCCTGCACACATTAAATAACGAAATATTAATAAATGTGCATTATAATATGAATAAATGTGCAAATGTGATGGTAATATGATGATAATTATGCATTTTTCACTACCTATCACACCCCCACACTTATCTTTTTGCTCGTCCTCGAGTAAAAATCAAAAAGAAAGAGAAAAATCTAACCTAGCTAACTCACTTTCGTAAGAATCACGGTTGCACTTAGCATGTGCAACAAGCCGTTAAACCCCTAGGTTACCCTAGAGGACGAGTGTTGTCTCGTGAGGGTTTTCAGCGGATTACACCCACAAAATCCATAAAAAGGAAAATATTTGACTTATATTGGAAGAGACTAAGTAGTCTATAAGTTTTAGGATCCTCATTTTTATTCATTCTTCAAACCTAGTCTTTATAAAGTCATTGTTATTCATTTTAGGTAAGAATTAAAATTGAATTTCTAATATAGTCTTTTTCGTTACCAAAATCATATGCATCCTTATGTTTTTTACTAGCAATTCCTTAACTTGGACTCTCATGCCTCTTTATTATTTTTATAACATCATCTATTTTCTTTCGTGTAAGTATCAAGGCTTCTTGAGGCCCTCATACCTAACTAATTGACTATTAGATGTGTTAATACAATTTTTTTTTGGCATGTATAACTCATCTAATTTTCTTTCGTATAAGTATCAAGGCTTCTTGAGGCCCTCATACCTAACTAATTGACTAATATGTGTTAATACATGTATAATATTTCTCAGTTTTCTTAGGCTTTCTAATCCACCCATGTAGCGAACTTAAAGTCGGTGGCTCCCAAACCGGTCGGCTTTAGGGCACCAGGTGAGAAAACACCCCGCGGATTCAAATTCGAGTGAACTAGGCCACAAAACTAAGGACTTTATTTTATTTAGAACTCACCTTTAGGCATGAATACTTATGCTTCTTGAGGCACATGTATCAGCTTAATTGGTGATTTTTTTCTTTTTTTTTTCGTTTTTTTTTTTTTATGAGGCACAAGGTCTTTGTCTTAGAATCCTAGATATGCATTATATGTAAATTTCATTAAGGTAAAAATTAAGACTAACTATTATTCAATTTCTCCTCCTATACCTAAAATTTAAACAATTTATTTATTTTGACCAAGTTTTTAGAAATCCTAATCATGATTTTCCTAATCCTTAAAACTAACTTAGATTTCTATCAAAAAATAAGTCAAAGTATTATCCTTTTAAAAAAAAAAAATTTTCTATTGTATTTTTTTTTTCATATATTTATATATATATATTATATATTTTATATTACATACCCTTCCCCCACACTTGTTTCATGCATTGTCCCTAATGTATGAATGAAATGTATGGATGCATGAACTGGCAGAAAGATATAATCACCGATACAGTGGGTCAAAAAGACCCATCGTCGCATTAGCTTCCGGCACAGACTCCAAAAAGATTTTAAGACGTTGACCATTTACCTTGAATGCATTGCCATTTTTGGGGTCGTAGATCTCTATGGCTCCGTGTGGAAACACAGTCTTAACAATGAATGGCCCTGTCCATCTTGACTTCAACTTGCCGGGAAAGAGATGAAGTCTAGAGTTGTAGAGTAAAACTTTTTGTCCTTGGACAAAAGTTTTTCTCGTGATGAATTTATCGTGAAAAACCTTAACTCTATCCTTCGCAATCTTTGCATTCTCGTATGCATCATTCCTCAACTCCTCTAGTTCAGAAATTTGTAATTTCTGAAACTCACCGGCCTTATCTAAATCGAAATTTAGCTGCTTAATTGCCCAAAGGGCCCGGTGCTCTAGCTCGACAGGAAGGTGGCAAGCCTTCCAAAGACCAGTCTGTAGGGAGACATTCCTAGAATCGTCTTAAAGGTAGTCCTATATGCCCATAGGGCATCCACCAGTTTCGTGGACCAGTCCTTCCTATTCTGATTCACAGTCTTCTCCAAAATGAGCTTGACTTGCCTATTAGAAACTTCTACCTGACCGCTAGTTTGAGGATGGTAGGGCGTAGACAACTTGTGAGTAATGGCATATTTTCGCATAAGAGCTTCAAAAGTTCTATTGCAAAAATGTGTGCCATTGTCGCTAATGATGGCTCGAGGGATTCTAAAGCGTGAGATGATATTATCTTTCAAGAATTTGACAACAACTTTGTTGTCATTTGTCTTGCAAGGGACAGCTTCTTCTACCCACTTGACACGTAGTCTACGGCCAACAAGATGTACTGGTGCCCAAACGAATTAGGGAAGGGTCCCATAAAATCAATGCCCCATACGTCGAAAAGTTCTACTTCTAGAATGGGATTTAGGGGCATCATTTTCGTTTGGAAATTCTTCCTATCATTTGACATCTTGTGCAAGTTTTGCAATACTCAATGCGTCTCTAAACACAGTTGGCCAATAAAAGCCACTTTGCAGAATTTTCTCGGCAGTTTTGCGGGAACCAAAATGTCCACCGCAAGCGAACTCATGACAAAAGCTAGCACGCTTCTAGTCTCCTCGTCGGGGACACATCTCCTAATGATTTGGTCGCTACAATATTTGAAAAGATAAGGATCTTCCCACATGTAATACCGAACTTGAGACAAGAATCGATATCAATCCTGTTTAGACCAACTAGGTGGTGTTTGGTTTGTGACTAAGTAATTTACTATGTCAGCAAACCATGGCTCCTTAGAGATGGCTAGAAATTGCTCATCGGGAAAATTGTCATTGATGGGCAGCTCGTCAGAAGGTGCGTTTGGCACACGAGAGAGATGGTCAGCTACGACATTTTCGACACCTTTTTTATCTCGAATTTCGAGATCGAATTCTTGAAGGAGAAGGATCCAACGAATGAGTCGGGCCTTCGCATCTTTTTTAAGCATAAGGTATCGAAGAGCAGAATGGTCAGTGAAAATCGTGGTCTTGGTCCCAAGTAGGTATGGGCGGAATTCTCCAAAGCGAATACTACTGCCAAGAATTCCTTCTCGGTTGTAGTATAGTTTATTTGGGCGTCATTGAGCGTCCTACTCGAATAATAGATCACGTGCCGCTTGCTGTCCTTACGCTGTCCTAAGACAGCACCTATCGCAAAATCTGAGGCATCGCACACGATCTCAAAAGGTTTGGACCAGTCCGGAGGTGAGATGATAGGAGCAGAGATAAGTTCCATTTTCAATTTCTCCCATGCACTATGGCACCTATCATCAAAGATGAAGGACACGTCTTTAGCTAGAAGGTTTGTAAGGGGTCTAGCAATTTTGCTAAAGTCCTTAATGAACCTACGATAAAATCCGGCGTGTCCTAAGAAAGACCGAATGTCCTTCACGCATCGCGGAAGTGGAAGTTTCGCTACGATCTCCACCTTGGCCTTGTCTACCTTAATCCCTTCCCTAGATATCTCGTGACCTAGGACAATCCCATATTGCACCATGAAGTGACACTTTTCCCAATTGAGGGTCAAGTTCTTTTCGGTGCACCTACTCAGCACTAGCTCCAAGTGATGGAGACACTGGTCAAATGAATTTCCATAAACGGAGAAGTCGTCCATGAAAATTTCTAGGAAACGCTCGACCATATCAGAAAACAGCTTAACATACAACGTTGGAATGTGGCGGGGGCATTGCATAGGCCGAAAGGCATTCGACGGTAGGCAAATGTCCCAAATGGACACGTGAATGTTGTCTTCTCTTGATCCTCCGGGGCTATAGGAATTTGGTTATACCCTGAATAACCGTCCAAAAAGCAGTAATACTCATGACCTGCTAATCTTTCCAACATTTGGTCAATGAAAAGGAGGGGAAAATGATCTTTCCTAGTGGCTGCGTTCAACTTGCGGTAGTCGCATACTCTCACCTTGGTAGGCAATCGTGTTTGCACTAACTCATGCTTGTCGTTCTCTACCACAGTAAAGCTAGACTTCTTAGGGACCACATGCATTGGGCTAACCCATTCGCTATCGGAAATGGGATAAATGATCCCATTATCTAACAGTTTCACTATTTCAGCGTGTACAGCCTCCTGCATGAGTGGGTTTAGCCTACGCTGTGGATCCCTCTTTGGTCTAACCCCTTCCTCTAGATGGATACGATGCTGGACTATCGTAGGGCTCAGTCCATTGATATCTGCCATAGTCCAACCAATGGCTTCCCTATGTCTCCTAAGGGTTGCCAGTAGGTCTTCCTCTTGCCTATTAGTCAGATTAGATGCAACTATGACCGGTAACGTCTCTTGTTCACCGAGGTAGGCGTACTTAAGATGTTTAGGCAAGGCTTTTAACTCCAAAGAAGGAATTGGCTCGATGGGTGGAGGAGTTAAGCTAGAATCTCCCATCTCTATAGAACTCAGATTTGATTCCCATTCGATCTCATCAAGACTGATATCACTTGTTTCTAACTCTTCCTCTTCCTCTGACTCAAATATAATCTCATCATTATGCTCACTTGTCATGTTCTCAATGGAGTTAACCTCAAAGGGTTGGTCGGTCACATCGTAGGGATGCTTACCTAGGTTGAAAACATTGACTTCCTTGGTCATATCCCCAAAAGTCAGTCTCATGGAACCGTTTCTACAATTTATAATTGCATTAGCGGTTGCTAGGAACGGTCTTCCTAAGATAACGGGAGTTTGGGACCTAGGATTAGACACAGGTTGTGTCTCTAAGACAATGAATCTACTGGGTAAATAAATTCTCCTACCCGTATGAGAACGTCATTGATTTCTCCCTTAGGAACTTTGATAGAGCGGTCAGCCAACTGAATAGTAACTTGGGTAGGGTTGAGTTCACCTAATCCAAGTTGTTGATACACGGAGAAAGGGAGCAAATTGATGCTGGCTCCTAAATCGAGGAGTGCTCGATTGATTTCGGCTCGACCTATGGTGCAAGAAATGGTGGGGCAACCTGGGTCCTTATACTTGATAGGGATCTGGTTGGACAGTAGCTCACTAATGTTAGTGGCTAGAAAAACCTTCTTAGGCACAGTAGTCTTTCTTTTCTTGGTGCACATGTCCTTAAGGAATTTGGCATAACTAGGGACCTGTTGGATTGCATCAAGAAGTGGAATGTTGAGCCTAACTTGATTGAACACCTCTAATAATTTCTCCATATGTGCATTGTTGTTGCTTCTAAGCCTATTTGGAAATGGAGCTATAGGCTGGTGCATCTGACCTGCTGACTTTTCAGCTTCAGTTTCATTGGGGCTGGATGGAGCAGGAGTGGAGCTAGAAGGAATGGAAGTGGAGCTAGGTGGAATGGATGGCTGAGATGGATCCGATGGCATGGATACTTGATTATCAACTTGTTTCCCTGATCTGAGTGTATGAACCATATGACACTGATTTGGGTCTTGAGCCTCATTGGCTGGCCTAGGATTCCTAGGGTTTGGCAATGGTTGACTCGGTAGGGTACCTCTCTGTCTCTCTTGTTGGTTTAATTGGATCTCTATCCTAGTTAAAACTTGAGCCAGCGTGTCGTGGCTTTTAACTAGAGTGTCCATCTTTCTTTCCAAATTTGAAAGTCATGTCTCCATTTGTGAATTTTGGAAATATGGTGGAGGATTTTGACTAGGGAAATTTTGTTGATAGGGCGGATTTTGGAAATTGTTGGAGAATTTGGCCTAGTTTGATCATTGTTGCTTGGCCCCACGAAAAATTGGGATGATTTCTCCAACCGGGATTGTAGGTGGGTGAATAAGGATTGTTGGCAGGCCTTGTGAAGCCGCACTCATATGTTCGGGCAAGCTTTGATGCGCGATGAAGACAGGACATTCCTCGAACACATGGTTCATATCTTGACAATAAGTACAGCCCGCCGAAGATGTTGGGCTGACTTGGTTCACAGAGACTGGCTCTTTAGTTTCAAGAGCCTCTAGTCTACGCATAACAGCAGCTAACTTAGCATCGGTTGCTACGTTGGCCTCAATGGAATGGATACCTCCTTTAGAAGAAGTAGGGTCATTAGTCCTAGATTTTTCAGGAGTAGGGTCCCATTGGATGGATTTTTTAGCTAATTCCTCAAACAATATCCATCCTTCATCTTCATTCTTTTGCAGAAATCCTCCTTGACACATGGATTCTAACAGTGTTTAGTAGAATAATCTAATCCATCATAGAGAACTTGGCAAAGTCGCCATTTCTCTATCCCATGGTGAGGACATTGGGCAAGGAGATCCTTAAAACGCTCGAAGTATTTCTAAAAAGGTTCATTGGCTGTTTGCTTAAACTGGAGGATATTCTTCCTAATCAGTGCAGTCTTGTGAACGGGATAAAATTTCTTTAAGAAGGCCTTAATGAAATTATCCCAAGAAGATATTGAACCGGCTTCTAGACTGTAGAGCCATTTCTTTGCTAAATCCTTTAAAGCAAAGGGATAAACCTAAGTTTGATAGCATCGTTTCCTAACTTAGGTATATTCATCATAAGACATACTTCTTCAAATTCCCTTATGAAGAAGTATGCATCCTCAGATTCAAGTCCATGAAATTTGGGAAGAGTGTTGATGTATTGTGGCTTGAGTTCAAATGGGTCAACACTTTCAATAGTGAGCTGGATGCAAGAAGGAAGAGAGGTTCTAATAGGATAAACCTATCTTGGAGTGACTGTGGTTGTGCCATGTGTGAGTCGGGCTTGAGCTCGGGTGGTGAACTAGTTCTAGTTAGCCTGGATGTAAGTGGGTCTCTCGACCAAGCGGGCATGCACAATCAGCAAACAAGTTCATCCAATCAATCAATAGAAAAGAAAAACAATCAAAATCCTAATCTAGGGTAAGCCTTGACCTAGACGACTCCTAACTTTAGACTGTCCTTAGGAGGTCTACTGTCGACGTTAACCACAAGCTAATCGGCCAGGTAGGTGGCAAGACCGGTGGGAGGTTTTCCGTCAGAGACGTTCCTTAATTAAATAATCACCGTTCTTTGGGCTTTCGGCCCTCAATCCCCTGCTTAGACACCGATTTGACAAGAGTTAATTTCGAACAATTTTCCTCCTTCGGTCAATCTCCTATTGAGTCCGAGTTAACTTAGGGCCACGTCTAGTCAAATTTTACTTAAGGTTAGGGTTGTGAGTGTGACGGATATGATTTGTGGGCCAAGAAAGGGTGATGAAATCCCCACCTTATCTTTTTTATGGGTTATACCCTTAAGATGAATTAGTGTACGTGTAAAGCTGTAGAAAAGTAATCACTCAAGAAAGCAGTAAACAACCAAGAGTGTTTCCTAATCTATATGCTATGCAAACGTACCTTGTCGCCAGCACTCTTCAACAGAATTAAAAATTAAAATAGACACGTGCCCTAAAATGCAAGAGTCTAAAAATATATATATATATTTTTTTATTTTCAACAAATAGGTTAATGTTTTTTATTAGCAGTTGCAGAGTGATCACAGAGAAATAATATCACAGCAGAAATTAGAATTTTGCAATGCAGAGCAACCTGCAGAAAAGCAGGTTAGTAGTTCACTACTACTGTCGCAGATCTGCGGCTTTTGCCGCGTTTCTGCGGCAAATTAGTAGGTCCAGGTGCTCTGCCTTCCAGGGCAGAGGCACTGGATTGCTGTATGTCCTTGCTGCTGCTCTGTTTTTTGTTTCCTGTTCTCTGTACCTGCAACAGAAAAATAAAGAATGATTAGAACGAGGAAATCGTGCTGTTCCTTCCCCGCAACGGCGCCAAAATTTGATTGAGAATTTTGAAGAATAGAAATAGAGTTCAGATTTCTTAGTCTCAATGCGAATCCGCTGTAGCAAGGGCTCAAGCGGGTCGTGATCCTCAGGGAAGGATGCGATGAAAGCTTTTCGACTCGATTCCTCTGTATGCTTCAAGTAAGAAAAGAGATTAGAGTTGAGATAAAAAGATGATATTAAAGACGTGGTTTTGCTGATCTTCTACCACAACCCTATTGCAAGTTAAGGAGCTTGATCTTCATCTTAAGATGTAGGTGATTCACCCTAGGTCATTACAAATAATTCAAGTAAGAAAAATCAATACTAGACTCTAGCTAAGTTACATTATTTAAAAGCCAAACTATGGTAATCCTAACATCTAGGTACAGCCTAATAAAGACGAATCTTAAATTTATGCTGTCCTAGTTCTTAAGTTTGAAGTCATGAGAAGTCTTTTTATATGCAACCTATATTAATTTCTAGGTATTTGTTTAATCTTCTAGAAAAGTTATTTTTAAACCTAGGTTTCTATAGATGTTCATTAATCAGATCTAGGCTTAACTGCTCTAGGGTTGCTTCAAGAATCTCAGCAAACCACTAGAGAGAATTAGTTCTTCATTATTTTTTTTTCTTTTCAAATTATTTATATATTATATTTTTTAATGAGAAAGAGTGCAAGGAAATAAAGAAAAAGAAAACCAGAAGAGATCACAGATTAAAACAATAATCAGAGAGATCACAAAATAAAATAAAATTGCAGAAATTGAATGAGAACAAAAGAGTGACCTTTATTTCAGATGAATCTCCAGTTACAAAATCTTCTTCTTCTCCACAACGTACATGAATGGAAAATACAATCGTGCAGAAATTTAGAGAAAATAGCTAAAAGAAAACCCTAATACGTCTCTGGATGCCCTTTCTGCTGCGCCTGCAGGGATATTTATAGTGCAGAAGAAGATAGAATCCCGGATGAAGTTGTAGACGAAATCTGGTAGTCAGAGTCATCCATACTGCCGCAGAATTGCGGCTTTTGCCGCGTTTCTGCGGCAGTTCAGTGGAGTCAGGCCACGTGCTTTGGCGCGTGGCTTCTCCTGGTCCGTCCGTCTGGGCGCATGCTTCTGGAATATGCATCCTGGCCTTTTAATCTGGATTTTCGAGATAACTTAGTAATCAAGTTACCCTTAATCCAGATTTCTTCAAATCTTCTTTCCACGAATTTCCTTCTTATCTTGGGCTTTTATCCTCATCCTGCAAGTGTTTAGGGTTGGATAGAAGTCTATCCTTCCCTTATCTCTGATATTTGCAACTTTTAGCCCTTGTATTTGCATTTTGACTTCTTGTAATTGCGCTTTTTCACCTGGGCTTCAAACATGGCCTTGGATCTGGGCTTTTGGGCTCTTTAAGCTTTATTTCTTATTAAAATAATAATTCGAGGCCTGCACACATTAAATAACGAAATATTAATAAATGTGCATTATAATATGAATAAATGTGCAAATGTGATGGTATATATGATGATAATTATGCATTTTTCACTACCTATCAATGAGCCCAAAGGGATAGCCTCGCTTGAGAGGCTAATATCACTCGACTTTGCCTCGAAGCCATTCGAAGCCTCGCCAAGAAGCTAACTCGCAACTTTGCCACAGGGGACTTCCAGTTCCGCCAAAGGGTTTCTTTCGGACTTCGCCAGAAGCTGTCTCTAGCTCTGCTACGAGCTCAATGCGGACAGCTCCGCCATTGGTCTGCTATGGTCAACCTTTGACCAATCAAATCTCCGGATGAGATCGGATCCAATCAGATCAAATCCAATTAAGATCAAATCAGAGATCAAATTTGGCAGTTGATTGCCACAATCTCTTGACTCTTCTAAAAACGAGTAAGAAGATCAGGAAAAATCCTCCAACGATATGGAAAGGATCAAGAAGGTCAACCGACCTGCCAATTCTAGCTTCGCAGAAGCCGATTCTAGCCTCGCAGCAAGGCTACTTTTCAGATTTAAACAGATTTGATTCAATCTGTTTCCATATTTTCAAGGGACGATTATACACTTGCTCTCCTTATAAATAGCCCGCCAGGGGTACAAAGACAGGGAGAGGAGACCGGTTCCAGAGGCCGATTTTCTGAGACATACGCAAGAGAGAGGACTCCACAAGCAGAGGCTTCTTCACAACGCACTGTACGTTCTCGAATTCAGAGATCTTTTAGAGAATTGCTTTCTCTAATCAGGGTGTTGATACCCTAACATCGTCCTTCCTCTCAAGGAATCTCCGGAACCAGGCGAGAAGGAATTCCTAATTGAAGGCGATTTTGAGAAGCAGCAAGAGGGTTCTACCAACCCTCTGTTCTCTGATTCCCGGAACCAGGCGAGAAGGGAATCTCATCGCTCGCATCATCAAAGGGACAAAGTGGTCGCGCGCTGACCAGACTCCTATCGGCACACTTCTCCAGAATCTCTGAGGAGATCTACTTGTAATCTTTTTAAGAATACTTGTAATTTAGCTCCTCAAACTCTTTTTTTTGTAAGTTTTCCCCTTTGCGAATATAATGGAAACAGTTTAATGCTTAATGTCAAAATATAGATATCGTATTTGTGTAGTGGATCATATCCATACACACTATGCTTTAATGAATTCAAAATATCTTGTTTTTGTATCATGAAGAAGTTTGGAAAACAAGTTTTAGAAAAATACTAGTTTTCAATTGAGCCAATAATTCTAACTTACAAAATAGTCCAAATCTTTTATAACATGCCTTGATTTTGTGCAAGCATGTTTGTTTATCAAAGTATATTGGTAAAACTACTTTTGTAGATTTTCTAAGTATTTATGGGATTTTATTTCAATCAAAAAGACCAAGTTTTAAATCCCAATTTTCTGTTCCAGGCTTCAGCCAAGTCGACTAGTCGACCGACGTGCACGACGTGCACGCCTTGACCTGGCAGATGGCCGGTCGACCGACCCAGTCGACCGGAACTGAGAGCAGTGCTCTCTGTTCTTTTTAGTCGACCGGGCGGTCGACCGGAGGCTCCAACGGTCGGATTCTTGACCGTTGACGGTCGACCGGGCGGTCGACCGACAGGTCTGACAGACCCCAACGGCTAGTTTTTGACAGCCTATAAATTTGGGGGTTTGGTCATTATTTTCACCAAGATTTTTGGAGACTTTAGAGCCAGTTTTTCCTGCTCTTTTCAGAAGTTTTTCTCCACAAAATTGAGACTAATACTTCCAATCAAAAGGGGAGTTTATTTAGAGTGTGTTAAAGGAGATTCTTTGAGTTTTCCTCCACCATCTCTTTCCTTGTTTTCTCACACATACACTTGAGCTATCCATTGCTATTCATCTTTTAGGAGTGTTGTAGTGAGAGTTTTTATTGGTGATCAAAGTGTTTAGATCACCAAGAGATCATTTCTTTTACTTTGAGGAGGCGGACGTGTGTGTCCGCGTTGTTTCGAGTTCGGGTGCGAACTCCGTGTTTGAGGTGCGGCCTCGGCAAGCTTGTGGGGCTTGCGTGTGTACGGGACTAGGGAGTCTGAGGGCTTGTAGGTGTTGCAGCACCGGGGAGAGATCCATTGGGATCTTGCATAGTGAAAATCCTTCGTGTGTCGAAGGCGGGGATGTAGAGCAAGTGTGCTCGAACCTCGAAACAAACCCTTTGTGTTTGCGATTGCTCACTCTCTCTCTCTCTCTCTCTTTGTCTCTTTTATATCTTGCATGCTATTACTTGTCTTTATTTTTACATGCTAGATATTCATTGTGCTTAATTGATATACTTGCTTGGGATTGTTTGCTAACACTTGTATTCAACCAAGAGAGCCAACGCGGCACCTCAACCCTTATCTAGGGGAATCTAGAGGGTTTGTCCAGAGCTCTTCACGGGGAATTCGGCAACACTCTTGTGTTATACGTGGTGTTTAGTGTAAGAGTTTAGTTTAGGTCATAATTGTTTTTAGCTTCCGCATTATTTGGCATTAAGTGACCATTAGATTAGCCATCACCTATTCACCCCCCTTTAGGTGAACTTACAATTGGTATCAGAGCTTGGTACTCTGATTTGGGTCTTACAACCTAGAGTTAAAGATCCTCATTTTTAGGCTAATCACAATTTTTATACACACACCATGGACTTCATGTCACCACCCACTTTTGACATTCTTAACATCCAAATTTGGAAGGTTAAGATGTCATTGTACCTCAAGGCCCTACGCATTCATGTTTACCTTGCCATCACTAATGATTATTATTTAAATGGCAAGAATCTTGAGGCTAATGCAAAAGCCCTACATGCTTTAAAGTCAACCCTAAATGATGATTATTTATCTAAGGTTTCTAACATTGATTCGGCTTTTATAGTATGGAACATCATCACCTCCCTCGGCGAAAAAGATCTATATTATGCCGGAGCGATTCGGACGTTGGAAGCAACACCTCCAACTTGTGCTATATGATCCAAGGGGATAACCCCCTTGAGGTAACTACCGAATCCGAGGTAGATGATGATAACATGTCATATGATGAGCTTATTTCATTTTGTCAAATACTTCTTGAGAAATATGACATGATTAAAAAGGAAAATAAAAATTTGAAAAAGAAGTTTGATTGCATGCATATAGAAAATGATTCATTTAGAACTAAGATTGCATGCTTAGAAAAGAAAATAATGTTTTGAAAAATGAAAATGTTTCCCTTATGTCTAAATTAAATGATTTGTGTGAAGGGAACACTATTTTGAAGGATAAAATTGATTTGGTGGAAAAACAAAGAGAAGTTATTTTTCAAGAAAATAAATCTTTAAAAAGAAAAGTTTTTGAAAATGAAAAAGATTTTGTTTCTAAAAAGAAAAAGAAAAATGATTCTTTATCTCATCATGTTTTACATGCCACCACTAATGAGATTAAAATTTTGAAAAATAAAATGGCTTGTTTGAGTTCAACTTTGAACTCTTGTGCACTTAACCATGCTAGGTTGGAGTCTTTGTTTACAAAGAAACAAACTCCACATTCTCATGCACATCATCATGCATATGCTTATGTTGCACGTCATGATCACACTCCTACACATAAGCATCCTAAGGTGTACACATGTACACATTGTGGCCCAAAGGCCATTTAGCAAAATTTTGTTATGACAAGTTGCATCATTTTAATTTTGCTAATAATAAAAATTTTTGGGTTCCTTACAAGACTAACCCCAAAGGACCCAAGAAAATATGGGTACCAAAATTCTCACCTTGTGTAATTGATGTAGGTGAGGGCTCTCACAAAACGTGAGATATTTGGTGCCTTGATGGTGGGTGCACTTGAACTAAAAGGACACATATTTGGAGCACCGCTATCAAGGAGGTTTTGGTGAGAAAGACCACCATGCTTGGAGCTTTGGAGTTGGTAACAATCTCTAAACTCTTACTTTTGATGTACATGTTTTTTACTTATATCATATTCATAGCATGTTCATGTTTTGTGTTCTTATGTGCTTCATGTGGTAAAAACATGCTTAGATGTAGTTTTTACCAAACTTGTATTATTCATGTACAAATAGTGAGTTACATTTGATTCATATATATTTGCACTTCATGCTCATTTGTACCCACTATATGCACATGTATAGACTAGTTTTGATGATTCTCTCATTTATACATGCTTTGCCAAATTTTATGATTTTACTTCATGTATATGTATTTCTAATTCAAATCTAATAAATATACATGTATACCCGTGAGTCTCTTGCCTTCATGCAAATACATTTGATAGACTCTTTTATGTGTGGGATATGTATGTGTATTGTTAGTTTTGGATAAATCATACATATACCATGAAGACTAGTGTTTTATGAAAATGATTTTTCATGTTTTTATTTTGTTAAAAATGTTACTTATAATCTTTTTGAGTTTAAATGACTATTTTCATAAAAATGCTATTTACATGATCTTTTAAACACTCACATCTTCATTTATTAATTCATGACTTAGTTTCATGATCATTTTGAGATTTATAGACCATGAGTGATTAAATCTTTATATATTTAGTTATGCTTTATGAAGTACATATGATTTGATGTATTTGAAGGATCTTTAACTAGTTGTTCAAAAATTATTTTATACTAGTTATTTATTCTTCAATTAGTTTATAAGATATACACATGATCTTATTTTTTTTAATCTTATGGACAAATTCTTTTGTATTCTCAAGATTTGATGCTTCATGAATTGAATATTAGTTTAAATGATAGTTTTTGTCAACACTAGGATTTATACTTGTACATATTATGGGTCACAAATAAATCTATATATGGTTGGGTTTGATTGCTTATTTGTGCCTATTTGGTGTGCTAGTATAGCCTAGTTTTGATGATCCTTACATTTTTAAATTTGTATTCCCATTTTGGATTTGTGTTATGATCATGTGCTTTCATTTCATGTATATGTTTATTTTGCCAAACTTTAAGATATACATGTATACCTCTTGAGTCATTTACCTTTCATGCAAATCTATATATGGACTCAATTGTGTTTAAAGATATGTATGTATACTTCTTGTGTTGTCAAAACATACATATACCTTGAAATATTTTTTAAAAAATGAAAAAGATTTTGTGATGATTTTCATGTTTTCAAATTTATGATGATTTTCACATTGTCTTATTTAAAGGAATATTGAGCTTCATTACCATTTTCATGTGATTTACACATATTTCATGAAAAATATTTTAGTTTATTCCTTGATTGAAGGATTCCGTACTAGTTTCAATTTCATTTAACTAGTTCGAGTTCTTCATGTGGTAGATTATATGATGTATACACTTAAGCTTATATTTTCAATTGGTATCAATATGAACTTCTTTTGTATATACTCATATTTTGTTTTCCCATATATGTATGTATCAATTTCATTTGGTATACTCATTTTTCATACATATATATGAGTTATTTGTGCTTGAGTTAAAATTGTTTTACATATTTAAAGCACAAAGTTGTTTATGATAAGAAGATAAATATTTTAAGAAAAATTCTCAAGATTTGTTTTATTGAGAAAATTTAAAATTTTGTTTTATAAGAAAATTCAAAATTTTTTATTTGTATTGCCTATATGCAAGGAGAGCTTAACATCTCTTCTACATATAGATTCATGTTGACTGTATTATATATTGAGGAGCTTGACCACTCTTCTTTATGTGG
Source organism: Agave tequilana (assembly GCA_038442645.1). Classification (NCBI taxonomy): domain Eukaryota; kingdom Viridiplantae; phylum Streptophyta; class Magnoliopsida; order Asparagales; family Asparagaceae; genus Agave; species Agave tequilana. The sequence goes on from JAVJIF010008383.1 coordinate 38,399, forward strand.
TACACGTGTGTAGGGGGAGCTTCACATCTCCTCTTATACATTACATAATATGTGTTATGTGAATTGGGGCTTGTCATCCCTTCTTCATGTAATGCATATGTGTAGGGAAGCTAACTTAGCGTCTTTCTCTTTATGAATGTATATCGCATATAACCTTTCTTGATTGATTTGGTTTACCCCTTCTTTGGTTCTTTATTTCGGACAAAAAGGGGGAGAAAAAATTTGATGATTTTGTTTTACTTTAACTCCTTTGTTGATGATTGACAAAAAGGGGGAGAAGAATTTGAGAGTTATATGCATATTGAGTAATATTTATGTTTATGCATATATGTTTTGTTTTGCAAATAGGAGAAAAAGATTTATTTTGTTTTATCTCCATTCATTTGCATACTTGTGAGCTTTATTGCATATATTTATTAATTTGTGTTATGCATGAGTTAAGGGGGAGCTTCTTTGAAGCTTTACTTTAATCCATGCATATATAACTTCATGAGTTTTGTCATCATCAAAAAGGGGGAGATTGTTGGCTCAAAGGCCCATCACTCTAGTTTTGATGATGATCAACTCATGAAGTTATAGTACTAATGATCTTGTGTTTAATTAGTGTCAGATTTATGATCAAGATCTTAGTAGGTGTGGAGCTTCAACAAAGGATTTAAAGTCACAGTTTTGGAGCTAGCACCGGTTGATTCACGAGCCTATGCATCTAGACCACATCAAGAGTCGAGCTCGTTGAATCGTGTTTTGACCAAGTCTAGAAGATGAGAAGGCTTCAAGAGAAGACTTCAAGAAGATGAAGACTTGTGTCTAGGTATAAGATTTAGTTTTTAGAAGATTTTATTTTTTAGATAAAATGTAAAGGATAGAATAGTTGGTGGATTGCTCAAAAAACATATCACACACACACTCTTGATTTAGTTGTCTTTTCATAAAAGAATTTTCAGTTTAGAAAAGACTTTCATTTTAAAAATACAATTTTGGTTTTTGGTGTTTCTCATGTACATGTCTTTTGAAATCAAAACCATGTTTAATACTTAATGTTAAAAACATAGATATCGTATTTGTGTAGTGGATCATATCCATACACACTATACTTTAATGAATTCAAAATATCTTGTTTTTGTATCATGAAGAAGTTTGAAAAACAAGTTTTAGAAAAATACTAGTTTTCAATTGAGCCAATATTTTCAACTTACAAAAATAGTCCAAATCTTTTATAACATGCCTTGATTTTGTGCAAACATGTTTGTTTATCAAAGTATATTGGTAAAACTATTTTTATAGATTTTCTAAGTATTTATGGGATTTTATTTCAATCAAAAAGACCAAGTTTTAAATCCCAGATTTTCTGTTCCAGGTTTCAGCCAAGTCGACTAGTCGACCGACGTGCACGACGTGCACGCCTTGACCTGGCAGATGGCCGGTCGACCGACCCAGTCGACCGGAACTGAGAGCAGTGCTCTCTGTTCTTTTCAGTCGATCGGGCGGTCGACCGGAGGCTCCAACGGTCGGATTCTTGACCGTTAGCGGTCGACCGGCGGTCGACCGACAGGTCTGACAGACCCCAACGGCTAGTTTTTGACAGCCTATAAATTTGGGGGTTTGGTCATTGTTTTCACCAAGATTTTTGGAGACTTTTAAAGCCAGTTTTTCCTACTCTTTTCAGAAGTTTTTCTCCACAAAATTGAGAGCTAATACTTCCAATCAAAAGGGGAGTTTTATTTAGAGTGTGTTAAAAGAGATTCTTTGAGTTTTCCTCCACCATCTCTTTCCTTATTTTCTCACACATACACTTGAGCTATCCATTGCTATTCATCTTTTAGGAGTGTTGTAGTGAGAGTTTTTATTGGTGATCAAAGTGTTTAGATCACCAGAGATCATTTCTTGTACTTTGAGGAGGCGGACGTGTGTGTCCGCGTTGTTTCGAGTTCGGGTGCGAACTCCGTGTTTGAGGTGCGGCCTCGGCAAGCTTGTAGGGCTTACGTGTGTAGGGACTAGGGAGTCCGAGAGCTTGTAGGTGTTGCGGCACCGGAGAGAGATCCATTGGGATCTTGCATAGTGGAAATCCTTCGTGTGTCGAAGGCGGGGATGTAGAGCAAGTGTGCTCGAACCTCGAAACAAACGCTTTGTGTTTGCGATTTCTCACTCTCTCTCTCTCTTTGTCTCTTTTATATCTTGCATGCTATTACTTGTCTTTATTTTTACACGCTAGATATTCATTGTGCTTAATTGATATACTTGTTTGGAATTATTTGCTAACACTCGTATTCAACCAAGAGAGCCAACGTGGCACCTCAATCCTTATCTAGGGGAATCTAGAGGAGTTTGTCCAGAGCCCTTCACGGGGAATTCGGCAACACTCTTGTGTTATACGTGGTGTTTAGTGTAAGAGTTTAGTTTAGGTCATAATTGTTTTTAGCTTCCGCATTATTTGGCATTAAGTGACCATTAGATTAGCCATCACCTATTCACCCCCCCCCCCCTCAAGGTGAACTTACACCGTGTACCAAGGATATGGCTATTGGACTGAAGAGCTATTCAACCTATAAATAGACCCCCTTATTCTCAAAGCCAGCAAACAACCTATTCTCTTCTCTTCGCTCTGAGCTTTTTTGTTGCAATCATCTGCTAGCTTGAAGAAATTTAGTTCTTGTTTTAAAATTAAATCTTTGTTTTTTGTTTTAGTCTTAGCGCGTGACCGCTTTTCATTTGAGCAGGAAACCCGCGCACACGCTAACGCTGAGTGTTGATTATTCTGAGAGATCTTTTACTGCTAGTTGACGATACCAACTAAACGGCCAAATGATGAGGCAAGTAGTTGTCTTCTAAGGCAGTGACTAGCACGATTGCTCTCTTACATGCTAGTTCTTTTTTGCGCCTAATATTTATTTACTTATTCTTGTTGTTTATTACATTATATTTGTTTCATTTATTGCATTATTAATCCTTGAAAAATTAGTAAGCTAAAAATATCCAAAATAGAAGAATATAGTGTAGGAAAAACACAACCGTAAAAAAAAAATCGTGGACTCGCAAAAAAGTCTAAAACATAAAATATGAATAATAATTTTAGTTTGATATTAAGTGATCTCATTTATTGTAACACCCTGATTAATTAAATCTTGATTAATACTTTAGATTCTAATTATGGTATAACACCCGATAATTAGAACCGATAATTATAACGCTCAGATTATTTTAATCATGAATTAGTGTTACAAAAATGCAAATTTTGATTTATATTATGATAATTTATTCGGTTAATCATACAATTATAATTTTGATATGATTAAGTGGGAATTAAAATAAATAAATTTCTCATAAATCATGACTTGTGGATATATCATTAATTGTGTTAAGTGAAGGTATATTTATGTAAATAAAAATGGGTATACATGTTGTACATAGATACATATATACTTAAATGTATACAAGATTATACATATATGAACCATAGTCCACTAAATTGTTTATACCAATTAATTGTCCTAATACAGGGAAGAGAGATGGTGAGGTGGCCATGCTAGATTAATTCATGAGAAAATATTTTATGAGAAGAAACGTGGGAGAAATCCTCATTCTCATCTCCGTCTTGTCTCTCATGTCTCACTCACACAGGCACTCTCTCTCTCACTCTAGTTCTATCTCTCCCTCTTGGTATGGCTGAGGCGGGGTTAGGGGTGGCTGACGGCGGGGTTAGGGGTGGCCGGTGGCGGTGGAGGGAGTGGACGGCAGGGCAAGGCGATTGGCGGCGTAGGGGTATGTGGCCATGGCAGCACTTCATCATCAACTTCTTTATCATCTCTCTTTCTTTCCCTCTCCTCTGTTGGCCAGCGATCAGGTCAGCGACGACCATGGCGGCGGTGGCTAGAGGTGCCCTGGCCAGGGCTTCAACAGTCAGAACGGTGACGACGAAGGCCCGCGGGCGGGGCGCGGGGAAGAAGCAGCACAGTGCTGCTAATGGGGGTTCAGAAAAACCAATATTGGGTTTTAGAGTTGAATTTCAAACAAATCTGAACTCGACCCGTTATGGACCCGAACCGGCGCGCTCCCTTTTATATAAAGGTAAAATTTTAGTTTAACCCCAGAGATATAAAATTATTACTTTATGGACCTTAAATATAACAAAATTGATCGTTGTTATCGATTTTGGTTTTCAGGTAATATTTCGCCCATCCGGAATCGGATTCACATGATTTTTTAGTCCTTACCTTTGGAAACGAGAGCTACGCTTTCGGAGTATTGGTAACCAAGTCAAAAAACCCATAATCAAAAAACGTGGTACAAGTTATCAAATCAAGATTTATTATAATAATTAGTTGATAAACTTAATTGTGAATGTATGAATGCATGGGTTTGACTAATTTGTGACTTGTGACAACAAAGTATGAACATGAACTTGAAAAGAATCGAATACCTGAACTTAAAATGAATATGAATTTAAATACCAGTAAAGTGATCATGTATGAATAATTGTTGGGATAACCCTAACTACTGGCAAATGAATAAGATTCTTCTTATTATGTGAATGATTGGTAGTATGTATGTATATGACATGTGATTATACCAATGTGAATATGAATGTTATGTGTAATATATTAATGTGTTTGGATGCAGAGACCAGATATAGAACTGGAGGAGGGTGAAGATAGCGAAAAAGTATTTTATATATATATATATATATATATATATATATATATATATATATATATATATATATATATATATATATATATATATATATATATAATACTGGCTATAAAACCAGACTGGGGGAGACAGTGAAATATTATTATATACATTTGGAGGAAGGGACCGAAAATAGTAATGGAGATGAAGAAGACGATGAAAGTAAATAATTATTGTATGTGAATGAATGTATATGTGTGATATACGTGTATGTGTGATAATACGTGTGTGTACATAGTGTGTGTATCGGTGGTATTACCCGTGTATGATATGGTGGACATCGAAAATCTATAATACATTAATGAAAAGATAGAACCTTTGTATCGTAACGAAAATCTCGACAATTGCTGCTCATACACACACTTGTATTAAATGAACAATCTAGTTGAGACATCTATGATCATATATTTCTTGTATCATGTACACTACACGTACTGCTAATATCATACTTCATTTAAAATTTAGTTTAACTTCACTTATAGAGTTGTAAGCTCACTCCTCTCAGATTATGTCTTTCAGGTGAAGACTAAGGCAACACCTGACTTAAGACAAGAGCGTAGCATTGAAAAAACACAGAGTACCCCTAGTATGGATCCATTTAGCTATTTGATTATATATGAATGCTTTAGTCATATGTATATATAAAAATAATTGAAGCTATTGAGTAGAATAAATAGTTGAGTATATACAAATTGGTTCAAGAATACACATACATATACATGAGTTCTAGTTGTATCTGGATAAGAATTTGAGTTAGTTTATGTTGAAATATGATACTTAGGGGTGTTCTCTCGAGTATGTGATTATATTTTTATTATTGAGACTGAATGTTGAATTGAATTCATATGATTAAAGTTTAAGGATTTATAAGTAGACGATATAAATTATATATATTGATTCAGGGCAGACTCTTAATTATAAATAAGAGATGCTGTCTTAATTTGTAATAAGATTGGAGATGATTATAAGTATTATGAATAACTTAATTTAATAATTAAAAACTGAAACGGTTACATATATATTTACAAGTCCATCTTCTCTGTCAACTACAGACTATCTTTATTTATCTCTATTAAACAAAAGCCTCTTTACGAATCCTAAGCAAAGAAGAGGTCGGTAGAAGATCTATCAAAAGAGAAATGTAGTTTTCAACATCCCTTTTCTTTTCCATACTCTTTTTTGATCGACCAATGGCTTCACATAGGATAAGGTAATTGCACCTTTCAAGCATCTCATCATACTCAGCGAACTTTTCCTTTTTCTTTTTGAGAAAATTTTAAGGGAAAAATGTAAAAGAAAGAAAAACAAGCTACATTGTGGATGGAATTAATAAAGGGAGTTGGGATTGAGGGAGGAAACGGTATAAATGCTTTCGCACGCGCAGCTAACTTTTTTTTCACACGGGTGCACTGACTGGCCACCATCACGATTCATGACAGCAACATCTCACTTGGGTTTTGTGACTCGAACAACTGTCTCGACAAATTCTTACACGTGCAAAAGAAACGGCATGTGTCGTTTTATTAGTTATTCATTGTGATGTGAACAATGTTAACTGAATAAATTAGAAGTTTTAAAACAAGTTTACATGCAGGAATTATGCTTGGGAATTAAAGAAATTTCAGCCATTAAAAATTTTGTAAATATAAACTAACCATATAACTGATGAAAGATTTTCTATTATTAAAGAAATTAAAAAAAAGTTTTTACGAAATAAATTATGGGTTTATTACAGATAAATATATTGATGAACATAATTTAGTTGATGGTCTGGAGATTCTTTGCACAAATTAAATCATTTGATGAGTGTATAAAAGAAGATTTCAAAGGGATGTATCTTTAAAAAAAAAAACTGTAAAACTAATGAGGGATAATAGAAAACTTGTTAAATACTTGTCAGAATTTTATATCGTGTTTTTCTATCTCGGTGCTATCTACTTCTAACGTGACTCTTGTTACAGTGTAAAAAATATTTTACCAGTGATCCTGTGATTACTGCAATTGAATGGTCCAAAACAATTCAAAATAAATAAAAAAATCACATGCTTTTTTGCGTGCGCTCCAAATCTAGCAAGCAAAATATAGTAATATATCTACAAAGCATGCTTGAAGAAGGTGTAGAAAGATATTTTCCTTTTATCAGAGATTAAGAAAAAAGAATTTTTTTAAAAATAATATAAAAGAATTACACCGTTCATTGAACTGAGGCACAATGCTGACAAGATGAAGCATAATGTCTAGTCATGAGTGGAGCATGATGACCTTTGTGCATTTGGTATCCTCTATTATCGATCATATGAGTGTGTCCCATGTCACTCTCTATAGTCTATGGTACATATTTATTCCCCTTACTTTATTCTCTCTAGCTCCTCAAATTCAGGCTCCCTGCAAAAATCCATCCTCTTTTGTACTTGTGCCAATAGGCTCCACTCATTTCATTCTCTTAATCTTTCATTCATTCGTTCTTGAAGAAGGAATGTTTTCGTTGATGATATTCTGTTGTCGCGTGCAGCACGCGCGCGTGCGTGTGTGTGGGGTTTGGGGGGTGGACTTTGTTTCGTGTCTTGTCATTGCAATTCAGATTTGGATTAAGATTTGAATTTGAATTTGGATTTGGATTTGGATTCATCCCTGAAGTCCTGTCCTTGTTAATCAAAAAAGTCGTGTGAGTTCGCAAGAGTATTCTCTGGTCAATATTATGTTTGATGCCCTCCCCGTGAGGGCATGTTCGTCTGGAAAAAGCCAACTTCCAAGTGGAAAGTCCAGTATGCAAAACTATCAGTTCTATGCTATTTTGCTCTTTATTTGGAGACGAAAATTGTAGTAGGATTGCAGAGATGCTCGTTTTCTCTTTCCTTTTTCCTAGCCAAACACAGAGGACAAAGGAAGAGAGCCGGGCGCACTGTTTCTAAGAAAATGGCCACTTTTTAACCCATTTTCTTTGAAACAAACAGCCCCTAATTGGAGCCTGTCATGAAAATGTTGGATATGTTTTGAGTTTGGAAGAAAAACTTGAGTTTTCCTCTTATTTGCTTTTGAATTTAGTCCCACATTAAAGAGGAGATGGGAGGTTGGGTAGTATATATATCTACTCCTCCCATGTGTATTGTTCTGAGTGTTGGGTCGTGGGACACATTTCCACACGTGCACGCGTGCCAAATCGAATCGGGTTCGGTGCTATATTTTTATTTTTTATTTTTATTTAAAATTCTGTTGAGATTTTTTGGGTAGAGTTAGACCCGTTCAAGAGAATCGGGTCTTCACGTTACAACCACTCGCGCATGATCACAGATTCTCCCAGGTGTTACAAACTGTAAGATCTGCAGAGAGTTATAAGTACCCTATCTCTACACGTATCTTTTACATGAAATAGAAATCGATTTGCCCTCCTTCTACCACAAATTTCTTACATATATTCTACTGGAAAAAAAAAACTGTGTTCTTGCGGTCGGATTTTGGTACTTTCTCAACGTTGTGTTTTCACTTATGGATAACGAATCTCCGTCTGAACAGAGGCCTGACTCATAGTCCTGAGTTGGGTACTGGTGTATTACCGAGAGAGTGTTTACCGCTAAGAGAGGAGGTCATTTTCAAGGAGCGGACGAGAGACGATCATCTTTCTTCTAAAACAGTGCGTCGCATGACTACGTCACCCCAGGCCAGCCTTTTATTTTCTTTTAATTCTGTATTTTACTTGCATGTTTAGGTCAAGTAGTTTATTAGTTTTTAAAGATTTATATTTGTTACATGTTTTAATCCAGTTAAATTTCTGACCAAAAAAAATGATCAGGGATGGTGATGCAGTTGGACCAATAAGATGGGGACATAGAACCATCTTACCTCATCTCATTGTATTGCTGACAAAAGCTAGAACAGAGGTAGAAATTATCAATGCAAGAGAATTGAAAATGACACTTTAATTACAAGAACTTTTTTAATTGCCGAGAAGAAATTTATGGGGTGTTTTTTAAAAAAAAAAATAGGGATGGGATTGGATCATCGCCAATGAGATACTTTGCGATAAGTACATCAAAAGACTTGGAAACTTTCTTAATCACTATTATTTTAAATTTTCTAGTGGGCTTAGTGCAAGATTATAAAAGTAATTAAGCTTATAAGATTGGACATATTCACACGATCCTACGCCAGCAGATATAGATTGAGATAACCTCATGCGTCATCACATTTATAAAGGTAACAATTAAGATCATTAACCTGTTTACTAAAATTTGCATCAACCCCTTTAATTGGAGGTTATTATTTTACTATCTACAGTCACATTAAAATCAAGTTTTCATGTAATAATATCAAATAAAGAAACAAATAGTTGACTCATCTGATGTAGCTTTGGTCTTTATTGTCTACTAGGATCTTTTTTCTTCAAAAAGTAAATAATTTATAGTATTATATAAAATTGAAGCGTGCGGCTACAGTGCATGTGGTGTGAGTTGCCTAGACGTAATCTCTAAATAAAATTAATATAAAATAAAGTAATCAAACATTTATCGTTAATATTTATTTTTTATATACATGAAAAATTACCCAATCTAATAAATAAATCAAACTTACACACTATTAGACTTATAATAAAATTACAACTTCACAGTTTTTGTTCGAAGATGCCGACTGCGCTCACGGTGGATCAGTTCCGACCGATTGTTCTGGGTAAGTTTTTTGTTTAAGATTATTACTAAGATTATTGTTGATCCACTGACTATTATTTGTTCTCACATCATCTCGCCCAACCAGTTTGATTTTATTCAGAGTAAGCAGATTGGTGACTGTCAGCTTCTAAGTGCTTCAATATTCTGAGCATTGACAGTCGTGGGCTCAGTAGGCCTTGAAGATTGATATCCGAAAGGCATTTGACTCCATCAGTTGGCTTTTTCTGTCTGAGTTTCTCAGGAGCTTTGGGCTTTTTGAGAGTTTCATTAGTTGGGATGGTACTATTTTTTATTCTATTAGGATTTCGGTTTTGATCGATAGCTCTCCTAAGGGTATTTCAGGTGTTTCTGAGGTATGGGGTGGGTGATCCTCTCTCCTCTTCTTTCCTGCTAAGCTGAGGACTTTCTGAGTAGATATCTCACTCGTTTGGTGGATTCAAGCTCTCTTCTACTGATTTTCTCTCTTGTTGGCATGTGTGCTCTTACACATTTTCTATATGCTGATGATGTCCTGCTTTTCTATCAAGCTTCTCCTCAAAACTTGTAGGTGATTTTGAATGCCTTTGAGTTTTATGATTCCCTCTTAGATCAACATGTGGACTGGGAGAAATCTTCTATCTACTTTGGCAGGGGTATTTATATAGACTTGTATCATTCCGGAAGGATTCGAGGCCAAATCCTTTTCACTTAAATATAACCCTACAACATCTGAATGTAAGATCCATTCTATTGAAGTTGATCTACATTATTCTAAGTAACTAAAAATCAAAAATCATGTATTTTGAATACTTTTTGCCCATTCATCAAGTAGACACAAAATGAACGGTCGAAAATATCATATTACTTAGATCTACGTCTTTAGACATACAAATTCTCGATCAGACCATTTCATCGCGATCTAAACATTTATAAACCCTCACAAACCAATTTTTTTATATTTCAAATATTCAACATCATTAAACAAATAATTCACTATTTCGGCTGTCCATTTGAGCCTACTTGATTGATGGTAAAAAAAAATTCAGAATACATGATTTTTGACTTTTAGTTGCTTGAAATAATATAAATCAACTTCAACGGAGTGGATCTTGCATTCAGATGTCGTAAGATTGTATTTAAGTGGGAAAAATTATGCCTCGAATCCTTCTGAAATGACACAAGTCTATATATATGTGTAGTATTGAGATTCTGGTGTAAATTGTGTCACTTGTTAGGGGATTCAAATGATGCGTCGACGTCGATAAAAGAAAATCTTAAATCTAATACTGAGTCGTTCAAAAATTAAAAGCTTCTATTAATGGCCTATTGATATGTTATATGGATGAACAATGAGTTGATATGATATATATATATATATATATATATATATATATATATATATATATATATATATATATATATATATATATATATATATATATATATATATATAGAGAGAGAGAGAGAGAGAGATTTGTACCTCAGTCGCCAGTTGAGAGAGATTCTCTCAGCTGGTGCGACGTGGCTGAATTTCAGCCACAATTTTGGTGTTGCTACCATGGTCACAGTTTTTTGTGAGGACTGTGATCAAGTCGCAGTATTTTTTTGAAGACTGCTATTAGGGTAGCAGTGTTTTCTGAGGACTGTGACCATGATCGCAGTCTTTTTCTGAGGACTGTTATCATGTTCTCAATCCTCATTACACTGAAAATATATGATTTTTAAGAACTGCGACCATGTCGCAGTGAACTGCGACCATTTCGCAGTCAGCTGCGACCATATTGAAGCGTCAGCTGAGAGAGACTCTCTCAGTTGGCGCTTCAATATGGTCGCAGCTGACTGCAAAATGGTCGCAGTCCACTGTGACATGTCACAGTCCATTGTGACATGGTCACAGTCCAAAAAAATCATATATTTTCAGTATAATTAGGACTGTGATCATGATAGTAGTCTTCAGAAAAAGTCTGCGATCTTAGTCGCAGTCTTTAGAAAGGATTGCGATCATAACAGCAGTTCTCATAAAAACGCGACTTAATCACAGTCCGCATAAAAAAACTGCGATCATGGTATCAATACCCAAAATTGTGGTTGAAATTCAGCCACGTTGCGCCAGCTGAGAGAGTCTCTCAACTGGCGACTGAGGTACAGATTCCTCATATATATATATATATATATATATATATATATATATATATATATATATATATATATATATATATATATATATATATATATATATATTGTGTGTGTATGTGTATATGTATATGTATATGTGTGTATATATATATGTATGTATATATAGATGTATATGCGCATTGCATAGTATGGAGGAAGGTTTGCAGATGGGGAAAGACGAGGAAGCCAGATATATATATGTATGCATGTGTCTGTGTATTATATGTGTATTATATATGTGCGTTGTGTTCTTGGAGGAGGGCTCAGATGAACTTCATCGTTACTGACATATATCAATCTGACATTCAGGACTTCTAGTTTTCTCACTCCTACTTGATGGTGGACTAATCCAGTTTTTTGTTCTTCTTTTGTTTTTTATGATGTTTGTAGTAAGCTTATTTTTAGATTTTTGTTGATTTTCATTTGGATTGAACTTACGTGCTACTTTTTATTTGATATTAATAATATGAGGATGGGCTGGATGATGAGGGTGCTAAAAAGGTGCCAATATAGCTTGAATACCCGATACACCTACTGTTTATCATCTGACAACCGAGAGAGAAAGTATTCTAGCAAAATAAAATTTAACTCCTATCCATTACTAATTGTAAATCACCTAGAGGGGGGGTGAATAGGTGATAGTGCTAATCTAGAAACTAAATGCGGATGCTAAAACAAATAAGCACAAACACTTAATACAACCAACGAGTGTAGCCGAATTTCCCGTGAAGGGCTCTGGACTAACTCCTCTTGATTCCCCTAGATAAGGGTTGAAGTGCTATATGAAGCTCTCGTGGTTAAGTACAAGTGAGGCACACAAACACAACCAAGCATATAATGGATGAGCAATATAAAAGAATGCAAGATATAACACAAGCAAACAAGATATGATGATATGAATGATGCAATGATACACAAACACAAATAAAGGAGAGAGAGTTTAGAGGCAATGGATCAAACGCAAAGACAAAGATGTGTTTCGAGGTTCGAGCCCCTAGCTCTACGTCCCCGCCTTCACTGAGAAGGATTTCCAATCCACTAAGGAGTACCGAACTCCTCTCTCAACCTTATAATGCTACCGAGGCAATACAATCACAATCCACCTCTACCGAAGAGGGATAAGACCCGTAGCCAAACAACCAAACTCCACCCCTCACTAGAGGGAGCAAACCAACAATCTCAACCTCTACCAAAGAGGGAGCAAACACCACTCCAATCAACCTCTACCAAAGAGGGATACAACAAATACAAGGAGGGTACAACACTCGGAGGTTTCCACAACCTCAAACAATTTACTTTTTCCACAAAATAAAGATCCTAATAGAATAGGATAGAAGATAAAGCTCAAGTGTGGAAAACAAAGTGTTTTAGAAATCAAATAATAAAGAAAAACTACTTGGGAAATCTCTTGTAAATGATAGAAATGAAAATCCAAATCAATATCCCAAAAACCTTGTTTTCTTTAATTTTTCAAAACCCTAAACACAAATCAAATTGGAAGTTTAAAGCCCAAAATACTTTTGAAAACTTGGAAATAAACTCTGAAGAAACACTATTTTTTCTTTCTTAAAAGTCTAATCAAACTCTCAAAGAAGTGGGGCTTAAATAGCCCTCTCCAATAAACTAGCTGTTTGGCTGTTTTTGTCAGCCAGAACAGCTGGCGGTCGACCGCCAACGGTCATAAATATGACCGTTGGGGCATCCCGGTCGACCGCCCGGTCGGCCGCAATTTTACAGAGAGCAAAGCTCTCTGTCCGGTCGACCGCCCGGTCGACCGACCCAGTTGCTGGCCAGACGTGCACGGACCTGTGCACGTCGGTCGACCGACCGGTCGATCGGCTCTGGAATACGGTCGACCATCTCGGTCGACCGCCAGCGCCTGGCAGCCAATTTTCTGGGTCAGAAAAACATGTTAAAAATATTTCTAAAAATTCTTGTAAATCTTCTAAAAATCCACAAAAATAGTTTCTAACAAAATGTATGATATATAAATATGTGATAAAAATTTCAACTCAAATATCAAACATTTGAACCATTTTTGTGTCTTATCATTTTTACCAAAAATCAAAAACTGTATTTTTCCAAACTTGAATTTCAATAGGAAATCTGATTTTTCCTAAAAATCATGAATAGACATATCAAAATAAGTTTGTCTAAGATATGAAGCATGTATGTATATCGAACACATCTAATATACATAAAAACCATTTAAACTTGTTTTGATCTAAACTATTCATGAAAACCAAAATCCATAAAACGTGTGTGTTGTGCACTTGAGCATATCAACTATTCTAAGCTTTACACATGGTCTAAAACACCCTAAACTAAACTATAGATACCTAAGTCTTCTTGACAATCTTCCATTTTCAAGTCGACTCGATCCAAAACGTGATCCACGAGCGAGACTCCAACGAGTGCAAGGTATGATCTTGATGATCGGGCTCTGGAATCACCATGTGAAGGCTTCCAAAACTCATTTTGTTGAAGCAATCACCAACTAATATCTTGATAAATGATCTGAAACTAAAATCACAAGATTATTAGTAAACATAACTACATGAGTTAATCATCATCAAAACTAAAGTGGAAGGCCTCTGGGCCAACAATCTCCCCTTTTTGATGATGACAAAACTCATGGAGTTATATATGCATGGATTAAAGTAAAGCTTCAAAAAATCTCCCCCTTTACTCATGCATAGCATTAAACAATAAATATATACAATAAATACTAAACATGAATATGCATCAATCATGCATAAAACAAATATATCTTCAAAATATGCTCTTGATACCAATAAACATAAACACAAACAATAACAATACTATCAATTTTTTGATAAACAAAACATGCATACAAAAATATGCATAAACAAAACAAGCATACATAGAGAAGAATTTGAGTTTATATCATATATAGAGAAGTATCTGAGTTTATATGCTTGTTAAACTCTCAAATAATTCTCCACCTTTTTGTTAATCATCAATAAAGGGGTTAAAGTAAAAACAAATCAATAAATTTTTCTCCCCCTTTTTGTTTGAAACAAGGAAATCAACAAAAGGGTTAAAAACAATAAAACAATGTTCTCCCATGTTTGTTTAAAACAAAATGATGTAAAAAAGGGGTGACAATCAATTAAGATACTAATTTAAAAATATGTTAAAGTAGTGCATCTTGACACCAATTGAAAGTGAACATATAAACCAATAAAAATAAATAAGGCATTGATACCAATTTTTTTGAGAAAAACACATAAAAATCTTGATACCAATTGAAATTATTCAAATAAACATCTTGATACCAATTGTAAGTATTTATCATTAAGAACATATGATACCAAAATAAAAACAATATATATGAGTATACAAAAAAAAATGTCAATATTGATACCAATTGAAAGAATCCAATGATACCAATTGAAACAACAATAATATCAAGTGTATACCTCATATCCTATCCTCCCAACCATATTCAAGTTTAAAATGATTTTTACTATAAAGCATACATGAGCATGATCTCCCATCCAACCACCCTTGGAAGGTAGGGGTTTTCAAAAATAGGATTGAAAAATATAGTATGCTTGAAAACTTCTACCATAACGAAGAATACGAACTAGTTAAATGAAAAAACTTGTTAACTAGTACGAAATCCTTCAAGTAAGGAATAAAACAAAATTATATTTCATGAAACTATGTAAATCACATGATCACTAAAACACTCAAAGTCCATAAAGCCCATACATACTCATGAAAAACATAATCATGAGAAACATTTAGATGAAGTGAGTACATAAGTATTATGTGAAACATATAATCATGAAAATAGACATTCAAGCTCAAAATTCCTTTAAACATGAAAACATGAAAATCATCAAAACTATTTAATCTTCAAGGCATATGTATGTCTTATACAAACTAAAGTATACATACATATCCAAACACAACGAGTCCACAAATGTATAGGCATGAAGGCACGTGGCTCAAAGGATGTATATGTATAAACAATAGTTTGGACAAGATAGACATATACATGAAGTTAAATATAGAAACATGAAAAAAACATGGATAAAATAGGAATACAAGTTAAATGCATGAATCATCAAGACTAGACTATACTAGCATATCTAATGGGTACAAATAAGCGTTCAAGCTCAAACATATTATGATCTATTTGTAGCCCACTATATGTACAAGTATAAATCGTAATCTTAATGAAAACTAACATTTAAACATGTAGTCAAAACATGAAGCATAAAATAAGTCATAAATTGACATGATAAACAAAAAAATGATCATTATATAAATCCACATGCTATTAGAACTATGATAAACATGATAGCTAAACATATGCGAGAACACAAAAATAATGGTCCATATTAAACATGGGTGTCTCAAAGGCTATACATGCATGTCAAGGATCTAATAAACATGGCATTTTTATAATGATCTATAAACATCAAAAACGTGCTATAAATAATGAACATGAAAAGCATGTAAATATTAACGGGAGATAGAGATCGATACTAAAACTGATGAATGCACCTCTCTAGTTCTCCAAACCAAGGTGGTCCTCCCATCAAACATCCCTTGAAAGTGATGCATCAAAAAAATCTCCATGAAGCTCGGAACGCATCCACTCCAAGGCACCATAACTCTCACGTCATGCGAGAGCCCACACTTACATCAAATACAATAGGGGTGGTCTTTGGTACCCATACTGTCTTGGGTCCATTGGGGTTAGCACCTTCTCTAACCCAAACAAACTTATTTGCTAAATTTAAAACATGTATTCTATCATAACAAAATTTAGCAAGGTGGCCCTTACGTCCACAATGTGTACAAGTGTACACATGAGCATACAATGTGTGATGATGGTGACCGTGGGAAGCATGTGTATGCCGTGGAGGGTGTGCATGCAAAGATGGAACTTGTTTCTTTCGAAACAAAGATTCCAAACGTGTATGACCCACAACATATTGGCTCAAAGTGGAGCCCAAACAATCTACACTCTTCTTAAGCATGGATATATCATTTTCAATTAAAGAAGAGGTGGCACATGCAATAGGTAAACTAGGTGAAACTACCCTAGCATGGCAAACATGAGAATCAATTTTATTTTGCAAAGAAATATTTTTCTTTAAACAAACATTTAAATCATTTGAAATAGAAATTATCTTATTTTTCAAAGCAACATTCTCTTTTAAAACAAGTTCAACTTTTGAAGATAATTTTTTATTTTTCTTCAAAACAACATTGCAATCATTTTTAAATTTTAAAAATTCATTTTCTTTTAGGACAAGATCAAGTTGAGATTTTAATGAATCCCTTTCATTAGAAATCTCCTCCTTCTCTTACAAAACATTGTTAAGTCTAGAAATCAAATTTTTATTATCATTATTAAGGCCTAGACTTTTCTTTTTCAAAATGTTATATTTTTCTATTAATTTTTCACACACAATAGAAAGTTCTTCATTCAAAGCATTGGCATCAACATATTCATTTGAAGAACTAGCATCACTACGATCTAGTTGAGATTCCGAATGTACCTCAAGGGAGTCATTCTCTTGGACCATTAAGCATTGAGAATCGGATTCTCCACTAGATTCCTCCGGTTAGATTGGCAATTGAAACTTGGAGGTGGAAGTGGTTGTCAACTTGTTCCACACTGCAAAAGCGGAATCAAGGTTAGAAACAAGCATAAGATGTTTTTTGTTAAGCGTGCTTCTAATAGCCTCAAAGGCTTGTGCATTGGCCCCTATATGATTGCTATTACCAAGATAGCATTTCTTGGTAGCGGTAAGGAAAACATAAAAGCTTAGAGTTTGTAGGTAAATGGACATCTTAGTCTTCCAAACAATGATGTTGGAAGAATCAAACATAGGTGGGGTCATGAAGTCCATGGGTCCAAACTAAATGTGTGCAAACAAAATATGTGCAAATGCAAAAGGTAGATTAGCAAACAAGGATCTCACTCCTAGGTGGTTAAACCTAAAGTATCAGGAGCGTAGACTCTGATACCAATTGTAAATCACCTAGAGGGGGGTGAATAGGTGATAGTGCTAATCTAGAAACTAAATACGGAAGCTAAAACAAATAAGCATAAACACTTAATACAACCAACGAGTGTAGTCGAATTTCCTATGAAGGGCTCTGGACTAACTCCTCTTAATTCCCCTTGTAACACCCCGCTCCCGGAATACGTACTTAGATGCGTATTCAGATTTTCGATCGTATTTTTCGATTTACTTTCTGTATTTGTTTTGTATTATGAATTCTTTACATGAACGTTTTGTCTTGGATTTGGATTCATGGACTCGGAGTCAGCCCTAGTCTGAACCGAGGGCCCGATCCTAGGGTATTACTCGATTCGGTCATCCTGATATTCCGATTTGACCGATTTTAGTTTTGAACATCATTTTCTAATATTCTACATTTTTTATGATTTTCTGAAATTTTCCTCAATTAAGTTGGGAATCTTCAAAACCGGTGTCGACTAGTGCCGCTGACCGATTCCCGGATTTTTAATTTATAAAATAATTAGAATTACTAAAAGTGTCTTTAGACATTATTTCTTAAAATCACATTTTCCATCTAAATGCATTTTCTGAGAATTTTATGAATTTATGAAAATTCCACCGGTGTCGGTATCGACCGGTATCGCCGGAAGATTCCAGGATTTTTATTTTGAAAACTACATTATATTTTTCGAATCCGATTTCACCAAACATCTTAGAATAATATTTGCTATTTTTGAGGATTTTTCGGAAGGATTCTGGAACTGTCGATTTTCGCGGCCATATTATAATATTATTATTTTTTTTCCATCTTTCTTTTCTTTCTTTCTTTCCTTTCTTTTCTCCCACCAACCGCAGCCCACTCCCCTCCACGTGGGCCCGGTCACCTCCCCATCACATCCCCATCACCATCACACTCTCTCTCCTTCTTTCTCTTTTTCTTTTCTTTTTCCTTTCTTTTCCTTCATTCTCTTCTCCTCCTTTCTTCTTCTTCTCCTCCTCCAAGAGAGGGCCGACCCCAACCGGCCATCACCGCCGGCGCTCCGGCCAAGTCGCCGGCGAGGACCCTCAACCCCGGCCGAGCCTCCTCACCACCATCACCAACCACTCCTCCATCTCCATCCTCCTCAAAAATCATCACCTCTAATTCCTCCACCTCCTCTTCCAATCAACCACCTCCATCACTATCTTCACCACCCAACCACCACTCCTACAACTCCCAACTCCTCCTCCTCCTCCCATCTCTTCCAATTCCTCCACCACCTTCCCAAACTCCACCAAGATCACCAAATTCACCACCACCACAAAACCCAAACCCAACACCTCCCCTTTTCCCTCCTTCTTTTGGGGTGGCCGGAGCCACCCCTGGTCTTGGGCGACGCCGGCGGTGGCCGGCGGCCGCGGGCAGCCAGGGGCCCACCTGGGCCCCTGTGCTTGGCCAGAGAGGGGGGCAAAACCCCTCTCTTTTTTTTTCTCTCTGTTGAGGGGGGGCAACAGCCCCCCTGTGCTCTGTTGAGGGGGCGGCGCCCCCTCCTCTTCTGCCGGTGGCCGGCGCCGCCCGGCGCCGCCACTTGGCCGGCGGCCAGGCCGGGCGCCCCCAGCAGGGGCGCTGTGCGTGGGACCAGAGGGGGGGCAGCCCCTTCCCTCTCATTTCTCTCTCTCCCTGGGTCCCCTTCTCTCTCTCACTGGATCTGGATCACTCTCTCTCTCTCTCCCTTGGATCTCTCTCTCTCTCCTGTCCTCCCTCTTTCTCTCTCATGACTCTCCCTCTACTCTCTCTCCTTAACGCCCGGTCTCTCTCTGATCATTTACCGACGCGGATCTCTCCCCCGCGTCCAGGCAATCTGTAACGCGGCCTCCGCGTTAATGTATCGACGCAGCGCGGAGCCAACGCCGCGTCTGTGTTCTTCCTGTGCTATTGCGGCACGGACCCCACGTCCGCGTCCGCGTTCTTCCCCGTTGCCAAGATTTAGAACCGGCCACTCCTTTTGGATTGGGCCGCGTTCTTCTCCGTTGCCAAGACTTAGGGCCGGTACCCTCCTTTTGGATTGGGGCCGAACCTCCCTTCGTCGGGCGCAGCAAAGGAGTTACCTTTCCTCTTCTCTGTTTGTTTCCTAACGTGGATCTCAACCCCGCGTTTGTGGTATCTTCGCAGCGCGACTCCCGCGTCTGTGATTCCCGCGTCTGGTACTTTCCGCGACGCGATCCCCGCGTCTGCTCTTTCCCGCGTCTGTTATTCCTGCGACGCGACTTCCGCGTCTGCAACCCCCGCGTCTCACTTTCTAAGCCCGCGTCTCCCCGTGACTCTTTCTCTCTCCTCTTCACTTTCTCTCTCCTCATAAATATATATTATTTTTGGCGCGTGCGCGAGTTCCATGGATTCCAGACTTTCGGCTTTCCGGTGATTTAGGCGAGTGATCTCGCTATCCTCTTGCCTCACTATTTTATTGGTTATACGAGTGTTCTCGCTCTCGCCTCCATTTGGGTTTCCCCGCTTTGTCGGGTCGATATGTGTTTCATTCCATGTTTACATGTATTTGGTATTGGACTGGGTCCCTGTAATTGTGTATGGCCGAGTGCCAATGTCTGGACATGTATTGCTCTATGACGAATACTTGTATTATTCTTGTTCGTGTGGTACTAACATTGCAGGTACTCTTGTACCGCCTCCGGGTTATGCTCACTCCTAGGCTGGCTACCCAATGGTTTAAAGCCGCACCCTTATTGGTTTCGTGGTAGCTACTAAGAGTGCTCCTAAACCCTGAGCGTACTTTAGCCTCCGGGCTTCCGCCCACTTCCTCATAAGAGGAGTGCGCTTAGACCAACAGGTCTTCTTGCTCCGCCTGGTAGGCACGCTTAGCGCTCAGCGCTTTAACACTAGACTCGTCTAGGCGAGATGCTGCCGGACTTTCCACTCGCAGTTTAGCCGAGTCGTCCCGGTAACCTCGCTAAGCGCTTTAGTGTTAAACACTGATTGCTGTCCATGCTTCCAGCTTGCTTAGCTCCGCAACTACTTTACCACTTGCCATGCTATATGCGATACCCGATACCAGTTCACTGACTCATGTTATACCACCTGTTCCCGGTTAACCCTGAATGGAACTAAGTGCCACACGGAACAAAGTGCCACATCACACACGTGGTGGGGGCCACCTCTTGAATCCGTGGGGGCCACCTCTAGAATCCATTCCCCTCAGAACAAAGTGCCACATGGAACAAAGTGCCACACCACACATATGGTGGGGGCCACCTCTTGAATCTGTGGGGGCCACCTCTTGAATCTGTAGGGCCATCTCCTGCCTGTACCTGACCTGTTATCCTGAATTCTATGCAGTGACCTGTACTCCTGAACTCCTGATCATGTCCTGCTCCTGTTATTCCCATGAATTGATACTTGCTTGATAAATTATACTAATACAACTTGCACCTGGTTTGGGGGAAACTGATGGGCCCTGATTAATCATGTTTATGGTGGCCATATCGAGCCGCGCGTGGCCAAATACTTGGGGATCTCCTGGCGGCCACCAGGGATTCCGTGGGGTGTGCTGGCACCCCTACTCCTGATTATTCCTGCCGGGTATGCACACGCCCTAGGCCTATTTCTATGGGATCTGCGATACTCTATTCCTGTTCGGGCGACCATAAGTCCCGGTACCTAGCGGTACGTTCCGGCTCAGCATCGGATACTCCTGAACCGTTGTCCCGGGCATATACGGGACCCATCCGAAACATGATTCATCGAACTTTATCAGTTTCCAAATAACTGGCTATATAAGTTGTGAGTGGAAGTATGTGGAATGGGACACATACTGAAGCTTGGAACTTAGGCGGCCCCAATAATAATAATAATAAGCTATGTGAATCTGTTGTGTTGTTTTGTAACTCGGATTGTATGCGCTTGGATTACGGTGACATGAGATAAAGGTATATAGATGAGGGTTTCCTTGTTTGGATTATTCCTTCGATGTACTAGTCTCATGGAGCCTAACCTAAGTGTTTACGATTGATTTTGCTCGTAATCGGTTTACTCGGTTTTATCGGTTTTTATCGGTTTTATATTAGTTTAGGAGATATCGAGTGATGCCTGTTATGACTCTTGTTATCCCTGTTATGATTCCAGCTATGTATTCCTGTTGTGACTCTCTTTATGCCTGCCATGCACTCCTGTTATGACCGTTGTGTGATTTGCCACAAATGCTTTCATCGGGTTCTATAACAGAATCCCAGTTTTATGATTATCATGCTATACCTGTTCACACCTGCTTATACATGCTCTTGTTCACGGCACAGTTTTCTATACATGATTATGGTTCGGTTTTATCGATACACTTGTGCTCATCCTTGCTCGCCACTTGGCTTTTGCTTCACCACTCGCCTGGGGAGTTTCATCTGACTCCCCTGGATCCTCATGTCCAGGTTTTGGAGCTTGGAGCGTGTGGTTTCCACCTGTTGCTGATCAGAGTGGCGCAGCGGTAGCGTGGATCTCCAGCAGACCGCCCAGAGCTCTATCCTTTCAGGCCCTCCTGTGTGCCTCTCGAGTTTTCCTTTTGTAAACTCGTGAGTGCCTTGATACTATTCATCCATGTACATCTGCTTGTAATCTCGCAATTGCGCATATCAGTGATGTAATATTCATGTAATATTGGATCACCTCTGGTGATAACTCTGTAATTGGACTCATGTATTGGAATGTATAATGCACCACTTGCTTCCGTACTCTGATTCTTGCCTGTACTGATGCTTAGCGTATATACGTGAAGGTACTTCTGATTGCGTATATACGTTGCAGTAATGTCTCTGTATCCGCCAGGATCGGGGCGTTACACCCCTAGATAAGGGTTGAGGTGCTATATGAAGTTCTCGTGGTTAAGTACAAGTGAGGCACACAAACACAGCCAAGCATATAATGGATGAGCAATATGAAAGAATGCAAGATATAACACAAGCAAATAAGATATGATGATATGAATGATGCAATGATGCACAAATACAAATAAAGGAGAGAAAGTTTAGAGGCAATGGATCAAACGCAAAGACAAAGATGTGTTTCGAGGTTCGAGCCCCTAGCTCTACGTCCCCGCCTTCACCGAGAAGGATTTCCATTCCACTAAGGAGTACCGAACTCCTCTCTCAACCTTACAATGCCACCGAAGCAATACAACCACAATCCACCTCTACCGAAGAGGGATAAGGCCCGTAGCCAAACAACCAAACTCCACCTCTCACTAGAGGGAGCAAACCAACAATCTCAACCTCTACCAAAGAGGGAGCAAACACCACTCCAATCAACCTTTACCAAGAGGGATACAACAAATATAAGGAGGGTACAACATTTGGAGGTTTCCACAACCTCAAACAATTTACTTTTTCCACAAAACAAAGATCCAAATAGAATAGGATAGAAGATAAAGCTCAAGTGTGGAAAACAAAGTGTTTTGGAAATCAAATAACAAAGAAAAACTACTTGGGAAATCTTTTGTAAATGATAGAATGAAAATCCAAATCAATATCCCAAAAACCTAGTTTTCTTTGATTTTTCAAAACCCTAAACACAAATCAAATTGGAAGTTTAAAGCCCAAAACACTTTTGAAAACTTGGAAATAAACTCTGGAGAAACACTATTTTTTCTTTCTTAAAAGTCTAATCAAACTCCCAAAGAAGTGGGGCTTAAATAGCCCTCTCCAATAAACTAGCCGTTTGGCTATTTCTGTCAGCCAGAACAGCTGGCGGTCGACCGCCAACGGTCATAAATATGACCGTTGGGGCATCCCGGTCGACCGCAATTTTACAGAGAGCAAAGATCTCTGTCCGGTCGACCGCCCGGTCGACCGGCCCTGTTGCTGGCCAGACGTGCACGGACCTGTACACGTCGATCGACCGACCGGTCGACCGGCTCTGGAATACGGTCGACCGTCTCGGTCGACCGCCAGCGCTTGGCAGCCAATTTTCTGGGTCAGAAAATATGTTAAAAATATTTCTAAAAATTCTTGTAAATCTTCTAAAAATCCACAAAAATAGTTTCTAACAAATGTATGATATATAAACATGTGATAAAATTTCAACTCAAATATCAAACATTTTGAACCATTTTTGTGTCTTATCATTTTTACCAAAAACCAAAAACTGTATTTTTCCAAACTTAGATTTCAATAGGAAATCTGATTTTTCCTAAAACTCATGAATAGACATATCAAATAAGTTTGTCTAAGATATGAAGCATGTATGTATATCGAACACATCTAATATACATAAAAACTATTTAAACTTGTTTTGATCTAAACTATTCATGAAAACCAAAATCCATAAAACGTGTGTGTTGTGCACTTGAGCATATCAACTATTCTAAGCTTTACACATGGATCTAAAACACACTAAACTAAACTATGGATACCTAAGTCTTCTTGACGATCTTCCATCTTCAAGTTGACTCGATCCAAAACGTGATCCACGAGCGAGACTCCAACGAGTGCAAGGTATAATCTTGATGCTCGGGCTCTAGAATCACAATGTGAAGGCTTCCAAAACTCATTTTGTTGAAGCAATCACCAACTAATATCTTGATAAATGATCTGAAACTAAAATCACAAGATTATTAGTAAACATAACTACATGAGTTAATCATCATCAAAACTAGAGTGGAAGGCCTCTGGCCAACACTAAAGACGTTCATAACTTTTCAAGTAAAAGCCCTGAAGAACCATATTAAAAACCCCTAGTGCCACATTATTATATATGATTACAGCACATGAAACGTCATTATCTTCATCAAAGTTAAATTATTCTCACTAGTTGCCGATTAAGAAAAAGAACGTGAAGTATTTTTCTCTGTTTTTAAATAATAAAAAGATGAGGGATTTCGCTACAGTTCTTTATGTCAAATCATAATTAAAAAAAAGTCAGCTTCATAATTTAATCCGCTACAATCACTTCTTTTTTTAAATCAATCACGTGTGTCTACGTGTCAAGCGTAGAACCGCTCCTCAGCGTTAAGACGCAAATGCTAACCGTAATTGCTTCGAAAAAAGCAAATCACTTTGAAAATATAGTTTGCTTGTATATAGAGAACTGCGATCATGATTGCAGTCCTCTTTATTAAAAAATGCTTTATTTCTGAATCTTAATTAGCACTGCAAGCATGATTACAGTCCTCACAAAAATACTATATTTCTGAGACTTTACAGGATTGCAATCATGATCATAGTCATCTTTATTAAGACCGCGACTATGATCGCAACACAAAAATGTCATGTTTCTGAGTCTCTCTTTATTAGGATTGCGACCATGATCGCAGTTCTTACAAAAAAGTTTTATTTTTTAGTCTTTATGAGGGCTGCAATCATGATCGTAGTCCTCGCAAAACACAATTTCCCAGTTTTATATTGAAACTGCAACGATGATCGTAGTTCTCGCAAAATGTTAATTTTCAATTAATAAATGGATTGCAACCATTATTGTAGTCTTCTAATAAAGGATTGTGATTATAGGGGCTGTTTGGTTGCAAGGAAGTGGACGGAAGTAAGGAAATAGGGAAGTATAATTGTTCACTTCCCTATCTATCCAAACACCCGAAAAGGAAAATAAGAAAACCTTTTTCCTTTTCTCTTTTACACAATCATTTTCTCACTTCCAGAGTGCTACAGTTAATTTTGTGGTCATGTAAATCTTATCTGTAATAAGTTATAGTACAAAACAGTTAATTTTTTGATCATGTAAATTTCACTTGCTTTCTAATTACAGTCCATTTTTTATTTTTCTTAATTAATTTTTATTTTAATATTATTTTACGGTCAACTTTGTGGTCAACTTTTCCACTTTCACTTTCACATTACCATTCAAACACTGAAAAAGACAAAATATTTTTCAAATCACACTTCCCAACAACATCCAAACACCGAAAAACTTACTAACCAATTCCCAAGTTCCAAAGGGAAATATTACCACTTCCTCATTACTCACTTCCTCACTTCCACCCTTAACCAAACAGGCCCATAGTCGCAATCCTCACAAGAGGGTCGCGATCATGAGTCATAGTCCTCATATCAGTATCGTCATCTCAGTAGATCTCATTCACTGATATCGAATGATGTCCAGTGCTTTCTAGATTTAAAAACCACATTGATCACAAACACGTGCAAAAACTCATCACGAACACAAATAAACGAGATCTGCAAAAAATCGATAAAAAAATTGGTCCGAGGGCTCTGCCTTGAGACCCTGGGAGGGGCTTCCCTTCCCCTTCCAACCCCGATGGTAACCTGACAGAGCAAGTCGATCCGTGAATTACTCTGTGTCAGAGTTAAGAGAATAGCAACGTGAGGAAAGATTGAAAATGATAAAAAAATGAAAATATATAAAAAAAATTGATAATCAGAAGGAATCAATTTATACTAATGTGACTGAGACTGTAGCAATAAAAATAAAAAAGTGAGTAATGAAAAAAAAAAAAAGTAGATGGGCGTAACAATTTTTCCTTGAAAAAAATTGTAGCCTGTGCTCGTAGCAGCCCCCATGAGCTCTCTCGTTCCCATAGCTTTCCTTTCACCGGGCCCCACAAGCATCGGTGATCCGGTCAGCACCTGACAGCGATTATACGGTCCAAAGCGCGTCAAATGTCCTAAGCTCCTTCGACCGTTTGATCAGAAGGGGACGGCTGTCGTCAGTTGACGTCAGGTCAAATTTAGGAGGATGTGCAATCCCTATCCAACGTGTCAAGGCGCCTTCGACCGGGCGTTACGCGTGTCGTCTGCAGGGGCAGCCGGTCACGTGCGCGCTCACGATAGCAGCGACGCGCTGGAAGTGGCTAGGTTGCGCACGTGAGGCGCGTGCGGAGGTGTCAGCGTGGCGGGCGTCACGGTGCCGTTAGTTGGGGGGTGAGAGTCAGGACGCGGGCACGCTGACCCGGGGACGCCACGTTAGTTGACGCCGTTAGTTGGACGGTTTCGCTCTCGCATGCTCATAAAAAGGCAAAGAGAACACACGCTCGAGCTCTTAGAGAGAGAAAACGAAGGAAGAGAGGGAGAGAGCGTCTCTAGAGAAGGAGAAGGAGAAATAGAAGAAAAAAGGAGGGGCTTTTGATTAATTTGGGGGAGACTCGAGGAGAACTTGGTAAGAAATATTGTTTGAATTTGTTGCATTTCTTGGAGACTAGTTTGAAATTCTATTTTTAGCATATTTCGTTGCCTATTGTTTTGCGTCTATTTTTTTCATTTTTGTGTCGTTTCTTGAGGGAAGTTGAGCCTTTTTTTTAGCAATTACGGCTTAAATTGTGAGGTATCGATGTCTCTTCTTTTACTTTGAGGTCTTCGAGAATCAGAAGTTCAGGGCTTTTTAGTTCCTTTTGTTTTCTTCTAATAAATTTAACGAAACGAAACCTTTTGTGCTTCTTAATTTAGTGGTCTGTTCCAATTGTAACAAAATCAGGGCTAATCTTTTAAGAGTCATTTTCTAACATTTAACTAAGAATTTTGCATGGGAAGAACAGTTTTATTTGTAGAAATTCTAGGTTTTCTTAAAATTTGTTACTGGATTGTTTTAGGTAGGCAATTGAATTTCCAGATTTTAAGAATTTGGGACTGTACAACAACAACAGCTAAGCCACTTATCCCAGGTATTCGGGGTAGGCTACATGAACCAAAAGAGAATTACGCCACCAAAAAAGAAGTACACCGGATCGGACACATGGATCAACTTTCTCTACTCATTCTTATAAAGCAATATGCCTTCATTAAGACCTCTAGCCTCTATATCTTGTCTTCCCTTCGCTCTTTTAGTTTGCTCTAAGTTGATAAGCTCTACTCACCGGATTGACGCATCTATGGGTCTACGTTGTACATGATCAAATCATCATAGGCGATTTTCTCTCATATTCTCTTCTATAGAGGCTACTCTCTATCCTCATTTCTCATCTTATCTCTCCTCGTGTTACCATACATCCAACGAAGCATGCACATCTCTGCTACACTAATCTCCTGGGCATGATATCTCCTTGTAGCCCAACATTCTGTGTCATATGATAAAGCTGACTTAATAGCAGTCCGATAAAATTTTTCCTTCAACCATAATGGGATGTTACGGCTGTATAAAAATTTATTGCGCTCCTCCATTTCAACCAGCCAGCTTGGATCTTATGGTTGACATCACTATTGATCTCTTTATTCTTTTAGATAATAGAACTTAAGTACCTAAAATGACTGCTCATCAGTATTTCTTGTCCGTCTAGTGTCACAATACTATAATCTCGAGTCCTTTTTTTTATTAAATTTGCACTCCATATACTATGCTTTGGTCCTACTTAATTTAAAACCTCGATATTTTAGAGTTTGTTTTCATAACTTCAATTTGGCATTTACCTAGCTCTTGTCTCATCGATCAAGACAATATCATCAGCGAATAGTATACACCACGATATCTCATCCTGAATAGCTCTAGTAAGCTCATCCATGACAAACAAGAATGAACTTAATGCAGATCCTTGATGCAATCAAATTGTGATCGAAAAATCACTTGTTAGGCCTCTAAAAGTTCTGATATACTGCTACTTCATTGTACATGTCCTTGAATGTCAATGTAACTGATGGGAACTCCCTTCATCAATGTCCACCATAATAGCTCTCTTGGCATCTTATCATAAGCGTTTTCTAAATCAATAAAGATCATATGCAAATTTATACTTCTCTCTCGAAATCACTCTATAAGTTGACGAAGCAAATGAATAGCCTCTGTCGTCGATCGCTCGCTCCGGCATGAACCCAAACTGATTTTCTGATATATTAACATTTTGCCTTAACTTGTGTTCAATTACCCTTTCCCAAAACTTCATGGTATGACACATAAGTTTTATCCCACAATAGTTTGAACAGAATTTGGGACCGTAAAGGTTTCCATATTTGTTGACTGTGATGAAATTGTTAAGGTTGTCGAGGTTAATTTTTGGAGTTTGAAGGTAACCAATAATCTTTCAGTTTCAGTACACACATGCAGTAGAAAAATTGAAAGCTTTCATGTCCTTGCAGAAACATTTTTATTGAGATAAAGATGGTGATTATTTTCTTCTAGACTACTAAACTAGTTAAATACATGTTATTTTGCATTTACATTAGGACATCCATGACCAGGGTTACTATGTAAGACACTTTTGAAGTTTGGTGAAAACTTTCATCCTTGAAAACTATTCATGTGTAGTGCATTTAATAAGAGTAAATATGACCAGAGACTCAGGATAGCGATATATGTTTCTTGAAAATAGCTTACTGGAATCATAGTCCTGCACAAAGCTATCAAATGTATTTACTCTCTGACATCTTAAAATTTTACTTCCTAGAGAAGGTTTAGTTTTGGATTATCTCTTGAGTTGGTGTCTATTAATAGCAAGCTGTCGAGATACATTTGTTCATTTGGTATCTTAGGTATATTAGCATTATAAGCAAGAAGTTTGTGCTCTCTTGAGGTTCATGATAACAACACTGATCAACTTCAACCCTTATTGAGTTAGATCTCGTGAATTTTCTCTCTATATGCCTGGTCATATGATATATCAGAATGGTGTTGGGGGAGTATCTGACATGTTTGGTGCACTTGTAGTGGCTGGCATTAAAGTAGAAAGGTTCTTCGATAATCGAAAAGATTGGTTCTAATATCCCGGGGCTTGATTTTTGAATATTAGTTTTGATGTCTGTGTCTTTTATCTGTTAACATTCTTTAGCATATTGGCATCTGAAAATAATAGCAGTTTGGTCATTGCTTATTTCCCACGCTGTTCTCATCTTCACAAGGTTCCTATTAGGGTCTTTTGATACCTTTAGTTCATTTTACATATCTTTGACTACCAGATAGGTGTATCATATGTTTAAAATTTGACAAGGAATTCTGCAAGAGAATTATCTCTATTCAACAGTGGCGTATTGATACTAGGGATAGTGTTAAGTAGAATGCTACTAGGGTTAGTGAATAGAGAATGGAAGGATTAGCTACCCATGATTGTTAGTAGTAATCTTCGTTGCTGCCAAAGTTGTTAAAAAGAAAAACAATACACCCTTTTGGTAATCGATGAATCAACATGAAACATAAAGTGTGAGAGGAGTAACTGAAATGGTAAATTCCATTCTTCCTATTACTACTAGGAAACTGTAGGTGACCAACTCATTACCTGTTGACCATTTTGTAGGACCATAATGTATAATTTTGTAGGACCATAATGTATAAAACCAAGGTTGAAAAAAAATCAAGTGTTGATAATCTTGGATTGGCTGTAAGCTAATGCATCTTCATAGACATAAAGTGTTGATAATCTTGGGTTAGTATGCCTTCAAAATATGGTAGGAATTACTGACAAGTAAGACTGCTCAGAGCAGAATTGCAGTATGAAGAGGAAACTTCAGTCTTGTGTATTGATCTCTCACTCTGTCCAAGATTTTTATTTCTTGCTCACTTTCCACTTTCCAGTAGTTATTTCAGCAATGAACCCATTAGATGTAAAATGCTTTTGGCTTAACTAGTTTTATGAATGCCCATACTTTTTTTCCCTTCTTCTTTTGTAAGAAGAATTGGAGTGCGGCCACCAGTTCCATTAATGAGTTGATAATTAAATGTCAAAGTACATGCACGGCCAATCCAGAGGATAAGTCCAACATACTTTTTTACCTTATTTGATGATGAGTGCTTAATATTGTATTTAGGAAGTTATGTTCTAGTAATTAATGTGATCGAACAAATTTGATAGGGCAGCATGTAACTTCTCATTCATAAGGGCGTATGTTTTCTGCAATACTGAAATCTGTTTGGCTGTCTTCCAACAATGGATAATTATAAGGATAATTTGATGTATGGGCTGCAAAGTGACAAGACTCAGCAGAGCAATGCAATCTGATCCTAAAAATCTTCCGTCTTGGGCTTAAGAATTAAATTCCAACAGGGGAGGTCATATGATGTAGCTTGGGGATCATATGGTAGATTTCTTGTGACCCTTCCTCCATAATAAAGTTTGGTCTGGAAAATCAAAGAATTAGGGCTGTTGGAAATATTTGTACCTCAATCATGTTATAATAAAGGTGGTCTTGGCAATAAAGCATCAGGACTTGGATTCATTTTTTATTTGATGGCTAGGTCATGTTATTTGGTATGTAATATTGTTGGTAGCTGCCTTGTTGTGCCCTTCTATTGTTACTTCTAGTAAAATATAATCAATCTTTCTGATAATAAAATTATTATTCATGTTGCTTTGAACATTGAGTCTTGTGATATCTGACACGGTAGATCAGGACATGTCAACTTCAATTCCATCAAGAAAATGATTAACTTGAATCTCATTTCTAAATCTTCTTTTGACTCATCTTTTAGATGTGAAATATGTGTGTAAGGGTAAACATGTCCGAACACCTTTTCATTCTATCACAAGAAATTCTGAACCCGTCGAGTTTATTCATAGTGATGTGTGTGACTCGAACAGAGTTTTCACCCAATACGGTAGAAGATATTTTGTGACATTCATTGATGACTATTTTAAATTCTGTTACAACTATCTTCTCAAATTTAAGGATGAAGTTCTTGATTGGTTCAAAGTATATAAAGTCGAAGCTGAGAATCAACTTGAGAGAAAGATCAAGATCCTAAGATCTGATCGTGAGGGAGTATACCTCAAATGATATGTTCTGCCAAGAGCACGACATTATTCATGAGGTAATTGCTCCCTACACACCTCAATCCAACAGTGTAACTGAATGAAAGAACAGAACATGGTAAACTGCATGATCTTTTTTGAAGAAACTCCGACCCGATGGTACTGTTGATAATACAAAGACAGATTAGTTGTCAAGAGTTTCACCCAAGAAAAGAGTATTGACTTCTTTGACACTTATTCTCCTATTGTCAGGATCTCTTCTATCTGAATCCTTCTCGCACTCGCATCAATTCATAACATTTTCCTATATCAAATGGATGCCAAGACAAGATAGGTGATAGCTAGAAGGATTCATAGCCAAAAGACAAGTTAACAAATTGTGCAAACTTGTTATATGGTCTAAAACAAGCACCTAAAAAATGGCAATAAAAGTTTAACAAAGTTGTTGCACAATTTGAATTCACTGTCCATGAACATGACAAATGCATTTATTCTAAGAGTTTTGATAATGACTGTATCATTCTTTGCCTATATGTAAACAATATTCTTATTCTTAGAACTTTTTTTGCTACAAACCAAAGTGTAAATGATTCTCTCTAAATTTTGACATGAAGGATCTATGTCTTGTTGATATGATATTGAGAATGAAGATTCTAGAACCCAAAATGGAATTTTATTGAGTATATCTCATAGCATTAAAAGAATGCTTCACAAGTTTAATTTCTATCACTCCAAATCTATTTCTATACCCTCTAATTTTTCAATTGCTTTGAAGAACACGGGTGAGCCTGTGTTTCAACTGCAATGTTCTCAATTAATAGGTTCATTTCTCTACATTTTCAACAAGACTAGGCTTGATATCTCTTATGTAGTAGTTAGATTGAGTAGATACACTAGTAACCCTGATAGAGAATACTGAACTGAACTAGAGAGTTTTCAGATGTCTTAAAGACATAATTGGCTATTGTTTGACTTACACTGGATATCTTGATGTCATAGAAGGGTATAGTGATGCCAATTGGGTCATTGACTCTCACAGTGTTAAGTCTACTATCGAATATGTATTTATGTTCGGTGGTGATGTTGTGTCTTGAAAATCTTGTAAACAAACGGTGATTGCTAGGAGTACCATGGAGTCTGAGCTCATTGCTTCGGACACTAATTAAAAGCTGAATAGTTAAAGGATTTTCTATCTGAATTTTATATCGTGCCTAGACCCATACTTCCAATCTAAGTTCATACTGGTTCGAGATTCACCATCGAGATTTTAAAGCAAGAGAATGCTAATAAGAAGATGAACAGACATATTCAGATCAGACTCATGTATGTACAACTCCTATTGGGCAAAGTTGTGATTTTAAACTTTATAAAGTGAGAAGAATCTTGTTGACCCATTGACTAATGGTCTTTCTAGGAGTGTGGTCTTAGAATCATCGAGGGAGATGGGGTTAAGCCTATAGTAAAGTTCATTGACAATGCCCAACCCACTTGATCGGGAGCTGGTTTCGTAAAAAAGGTTCAATGTGGCAGCAACAAGTTGGACTGTTGATACTGGTGTAGAACATCGATCTAGATATGTTTATATCTTATATATAGCACTGTAGCTACTGCTCCTTCTCTATGGTGGCGATGTTCCTATAATACAGTTAGATAAGGCTGAATTAAACTCTTAATAAGACTGACGCATGAAGTGTGGAGGGCATAAAGTCCAGCTGTAGTACGCTTGAAGGACTTACCTATGTGAGAGGAATCGTGATGGTCGTGGATGGGGGGCAGGGCTGACCTCGAGAAACTTCTCATGAGCCGGTTATTATGAGCATTGTCTTTAACGCTCCACCCGTTCGCTCAATAAATAGCGACTTATTGTGTGTGTTTTCATCAATATCTGGTTAAAGAGTTCTAATTCAAAGCGTAGTCCATTTTCTCTCTCAGATGGCGATGCTATTCACTAAGGGTTGATTCAAACCCGCAAGCTATCGACCCCGAATCCACAGTATAATGTTGCCTAAATTTTTTCTCTTATTTATGATTTATGATTTGTGTATATCATATTGCTTTCTTTTGTCCTTCCTGAAACTCAAGTTTTGGGGGGGCATTGTTGGATGTGTATTTGATTTTGGAGGATAACTTGAGTTTTTCTCTATTTTTCTTTGATATTTAGTCCCACATTGGATACATCAAGAAAGTTAAGTGGTTTATATACCAATTTTTCTATTGTCTATTGTTATGATTGTTAGGTCATGGGCCGCTTTTCTACACGCGCGCACACGAGGCGAATCAAACCTGGCCAGGTTTGGATCCCGGTGACGCGCACTCACGACATGCGGACAGAAACGTAGCTCCGTTCAAGGGGTTCTTGGACCTGCTACATGTTGGAATTTCTTTTTTGATTTTTCGGAGCTGGAAGTGGGCCAAGTAACCCGACTTGAAATTATTCCCGAGCACTTGGAGACGCGGTGTGATTCCCGAGCACTTGGACTCGGAGTAGACGCTGAGCACTCAGAATCATCCAGAGTACTTGGACCCGAAGTGATCTCGGAGTGACCCCGAGCACTTGATCTCGGTAATTCAGTCTGAGCACTTGATCTCGGAGTGAACCCCGAGTAATTCGGTCTGAGCACTTGATCTCTGAGTGAACCCCGAGTAATTGACTCAGAATGTTCCCGAGCTCCGTCTCACTCTCCTGAGCACTTCACAATTACTGTTTTAACCTGGTAAAAGTGGCTCTGCGAATGTGTTGAGTTGTTGCAAATTAATTGCGACAAATCTGAACGTGCGTTTGATTTGTGCGGAATTGTTAGCTCTATGCCTATAAAAAGGGTCTCCCTGTTCATTCTCATATATACACACAGAAAACTTAGATTTACAGCTACATTTTTCTTTCTGCCACTGTCATATTTTTACAAATTTTATTTTAAGTTTCTGAGCAATGATTCTCTGTCTGAGCTCTTGTTCTAAATATTGGCCGAGTCAGCCGAGATATCGTCCGATATCTCTTTTTTTGCTTGTTGCCGATACGATATGGGGAAATCGTTCGCCATATCGTTTGCAAAAAGAAAACGACCGATATTTGAAATATCGGCCGATATATCGCCCGAGATGAAATTAACTTATTTATTGCACG
The DNA here is from genome assembly GCA_038442645.1 of Agave tequilana. NCBI lineage: Eukaryota > Viridiplantae > Streptophyta > Magnoliopsida > Asparagales > Asparagaceae > Agave > Agave tequilana. The sequence continues at coordinate 72,657 of JAVJIF010008383.1, forward strand.
ACTGCGTGCAAATGTACATTATTTTTTACTATTTTTGCATGCATATTACATTGTTTTTATTAGGTAGATGATATTTATGATACTAAACCAACTTTTAGTTATCAGTATTTCATTATATATAGTGTCCAATATGAATGCTCGATATGCGCGCGTATCCCCGATATCTCCCCTGATATCTGATATCCGATATGAAAAATCCTCATCTGATACGATCCCAATATCCGATATTTAGAACCTTGGTCTGAGCAAGAGACTCTGCCTATTGTCTTGGGTCAAGTGCTGGTGATTTCAGAAGGATCTTTTACCGCTATTTGACAAAGTCGAATCAACGTCTGGACGAAGAGACGTGTTTTTGATCCTTTAGGGCGGTGGCTATGCAACTGCATTTCTCAGGCCAGATTTAATTTGCATATATTTTGTTTTAATTTTGTAGCAGCATGCTAGGAAGTTTAATTTAATTTGTTTTGTCAAGATAATTGATTTGTATGTTTAAGAAATAACACAATTTGAACCAACATTATCTTGGTAACAGTACATGGGAACCAAACCATCTGACATTTTGTTCCTGCTATAGATATTGATAATCACATGTTCCTTGAAAACTTTATTGGAAGGTTATCATCGATGCTTTTACTCTCAGAAACGAAATAGTTTCAAAAAGTATCATTTTTTTTATTATTGTATTTTTTTGGTAGTAACTGGATACGTGAATTTACTGAAAAATGGAATTAGGGACCATAGAGGGTTAAAAAAAAGTATTTCTGGTTCCATTTCGTGCTCTCCCCATATGATGCTACCATACTTCTGGACTGCAAGTAAAATTCCAATTTATCAACTCATGTGAAGAGAACTTCTGTTTGTAGTGCTCAGAAATTATCTTGTCTAGCATATGATTGTCATGCTTGGTTGCCATTCTTAAGTTTATGTGAGAGCTTTTGCAGTTAGTATATCTGAGAGCTGGCGTTGTACCTTTATCTGTATTTTGTTATGTAAGAAACTTAATGCTAGTTTTGTGCATAGAAAGTGAGCATTGTGCTAGTTATAATAGTCAGCACTTTTGTACAGCCTTTTCGTCTGATATCTTTGTACATTTACTGTTCCATTAATGCTAAGTGTAAACTTTACCCCAAAAAAGAAGGAAAAAGAGAAAAGAAAAGAAAAACTTGGTATAAACTAGTATAAGATTGTAGAACAACACTATTCAAGAAATTGTGACATGCTTAGCATTTTGATCTTTTCAATGACATCCTAGGCTTGCTGAAATAATGTGTGCTACTCCCGTCATCTTTGGCAGAATAGTGTTCATGAAGAGCTGATGCCATCCTCTTAGCATGGACTCCCACCAGCTTCTTAAATATGGATTAACTGGTCCAAAATCATCCTACAGATTCACTTCAACAGCCACCCCTCAGTACTCGACATCGGCGGTGCAGCCCATCAAGTTTGATATCGGCAGCTCACCAAACTCTCCTCTCTCCAGCCAATTTGAATCTGATAATTTGTCAACATTGAGCAACAGCCAGGAGCGGCAGCACAGCTCCACACAGACCATCTCAGGGCACAGCCCTCCACAAGAGATCAACAGTTCACTTAACCAATCCCAAGTTCACATTTCGGACAGCATCCCGGTTCGTTCTCCATCTCCATATGCAGTTTCGAGCCAGAGCATGAGATATGCTCTTCAAGAAATAGAGACAGTTCTTATGGCCCCTGATGCTGAAGAACCAACAACCAGTTCAAACCCTGAGCCTGATGAGAAAGATCAGCCTCAACCACAGCTCATAAAGCAGCGATCAAGGACTTGGAGCCCTGATGTCCAGCCTGAGCCTGTGTCTGGAAGAAACCAGCGGCAAATGAGCCATACGATCCGTCCAGAGAAGCGTCAAAGAGAGACAAGGGAATCTGCAAGGGCAGGTGATGTGAAGCAGCTGCTAATTAGGTGTGCTGAAGCCTTAGCCGAGAACCGGATAGAAGACTTTGAGATGCTAGTCAAAGAAACACGCAACTTTGTCTCCATAACTGGGGAGCCTATCCAGCGGCTTGGTGCTTACATGCTTGAAGGCCTGGTGGCTCGTCACGAGTCCTCCGGCACAAACATCTACAGAGCCCTGAAGTGTCGTGAACCAGAGAGCAAGGAGCTCCTCTCCTACATGCGCATCTTGTATGACATCTGCCCTTACTTCAAGTTTGGCTACATGGCTGCCAATGGAGCTATTGCCGAAGCACTCAGGAACGAGGACAGGATACACATCATAGACTTCCAAATTGCACAGGGCACACAGTGGATCACTTTGATACAGGCGCTGGCCGCTAGGCCTGGGGACCACCTCATGTTAGGATCACAGGGATTGACGATCCGGTGTCAGAGTATGCTCGAGGAGAGAGCTTGGCTCTTGTTGGGAAGATGCTAGATGACATGTCCAAGAAGTTTAACATCCCTCTTGAATTCACCCCATTGGCAGTTTACGGGCCAGATGTTACAAGGGAGATGCTCGACATAAGGCCAGGTGAAGCTCTTGCAGTGAACTTCACACTCCAACTCCACCACACACCAGATGAGAGCGTGGATGTGAACAACCCAAGGGATGGGCTACTGAGGATGGTGAAGGGGCTATCGCCAAAGGTGACAACATTAGTGGAGCAGGAGTCGAACACCAACACACCCCTTTCTTGACGAGGTTTGCTGAGACCCTGGATTACTACTCTGCCATGTTTGAGTCGATTGATGTCACCCTGCAAAGGGATAGCAAGGAGAGGATCAGTGTGGAGCAGCACTGCCTGGCGAAGGACATCGTGAATGTGATTGCTTGTGAGGGGAAGGAGAGGGTGGAGAGACACGAGCTCTTGGGGAAGTGGAGGTCGAGGCTGAGCATGGCGGGCTTCAAGCCGTATTCTCTCAGCTCATATGTGAATTCGGTGATCAAGACATTGCTGGGATGCTACTCGGACAAGTACACCTTGGTGGAGAAGGAAGGCGCGCTGCTGCTGGGCTGGAAGAATAGGAGTTTGATCTCTGCATCGGCATGGCACTGAAGGGCATGACTGAACCTTAAGAGAGTAATTTTAGAGGACAGCGTAGAGAAAAGTGAGCTCATAAATAACCATCAAACAATAATCATTAGAGTGTGTTGATGTATTATTATTATTATTATTAATATGATGATGATGTGGAGCGCGGCTATTCATTTGATGTACATGTAAACTTGTGTGAATTCTGCATCTGTTATAATCAATGTATCTTCCTTCAGGAAAAACTCTTTGGTAGGTAAGGTTAATTTTACTAGTGTTGAATCACTGAAAATTGCTCCAAGTTGAAAGCATTTGGTCTGCTTCTTGCTCGTGTGCTATTGGATCTTGACCCATGAGAAGTAAGAGACCCGAATGCAGAGCACTAATGTATGCAGTTACCAAAGTCGGAGCAATGTTTCTAATTCTGATCAAACTATAATTCCTATTCCGAGTAGGATTACTGGAACTTACTTTCCTATTCCTATTGGTATGATCCAGGTAAATACAGAAATTCATCGGACTACTCTTCTGCTCTCCCCCAAAACTTTCCCTCTGCTCTGCTTCTGCTGTCAAGTCATCACGAGCTTGATGAAGAAGCTCAAGTCTGGTCCAATGCTGATGAAGAAACACCGCACGAGGAGCTCCATCATCAGCTCCCCCCCCCCCCCCCCCCCCCCCCCCCCAAGACATGCTCATCGAGGTCGCCATCCAGCTCGTTGTTAACACGTCCCTGTTCACACTCTTTGTTAACACATACAAAAAATTTGAGGTATACGTCAGACTCAACAAACTGAGCTTCTCAACCTTACACACTCATTAGGTTTTACAAATTTTTAATGAATACTTCAAAATATTGAATCAAAAAGAGAGTTTGCAATTGGAACTGTTATGGAAGAGAGGGGGGGGGGGGGGGGGGGCAGGATTAGTTTTTTATTGGATTTTCACAGAATTATTTTTACCATGACTCACATTGGAATTTCTAACTCGAATCATTGATGAAGAAGAATTAACTATTGATTGTGAATGGATTTAATTTGAATGAGAAATATAAAAATCTAACTCTGTAGAAGAGGTTTTTCGTGGGTATTATTCATCAACCAGGAGAAAGAGTCGGTTTTCAATAGGTTAAATTCACAAAAAGAAAAAAAAAATATAGTAGTGTAAAAAATAAAAAAATAATGTCTATCCATAAATTATACAAAGCTACAAATGTGCTATTTGTGCATCTCTTTTTGCAGAAGCATAACTCAGCTAAAGATTAACTTGCAGAACTAGTTTCCTCAAATTTCAGCTCCCTTCTCATAATCATAGGCATTAGAAAAGTGATGTTCAATCAGAAAACTTGATCCCCTGATAAAATAATCAATCAGAATACAATCATTGTTGTAAACTATATCAGAACAGTCGAAATTAGTTGATGAAAATAATGAAATCATCAAATAACGGGAACAATAATCACATGTGAGATTCACCTCATAAAATCAATTGCATACGATAAAATTATTTCATTTCATTCAGCAAGCTACCAACTTACACACACACGGATCAAAAGCTAACGTCCTAATAAAACTAAAAAAATCCACAAACCACCATCACCAAATCTACAAAGCTAACAAAAGAAAAGGAAGTTTTTTCAAAAAAAAAAAAAAAAAAAAAAAAAAACCAGAAACACAGCAAATTCTTCAGCTCTCATCTTCGGGGGCCGACTTGGACGAACCAGATTTCTTAGGAAGCAGAAGGTTGTGGATGTTGGGCATCACTCCACCATTGGCGATGGTGACAGTACCCAAGAGCTTGGAGAGCTCCTCATCGTTCCTCACTGCCAACTGGATGTGCCTCGGTACAATTCTGGTCTTCTTGTTGTCTCTTGCTGCGTTCCCGGCAAGCTCCAGAACCTGTTACAGTATAAACTTTATATCTGAAGAAAAATGAAATAAATTGAATTGTGGAAATTAATGCAAATACGGAGATGGAAAGTAAAGTTCAAATTTTGAAGAGTAACCATTTTTCAAACTAAAGAAACAAACTGTACCCAGTCGTGGATTTCTGTAATATTAATTACAAATCTACCAACATGAATCAAATTCCCTATGAACTAATCAATTCCCACATGAAATTTACTACGAAAAAAGAACAAAAAAAAAGAAAAGAAATAACCCTAATGTACCAAAGCAATCAAAAACAACATCCGAACTTAAAATTAACCACAAAAGGCATCAAATTTCAAAGCTAAGAGGGCTATACCTCAGCAGCGAGGTACTCAAGTACAGCGGCGAGATACACCGGAGCACCGGCGCCAACCCTCTCGGCGTACTTCCCCGCCTTCAAGAAACGAGCAATCCTACCGACGGGGAACTGGAGGCCAGCCTTACTGCTCCTCGATGTCGCCTTCTTCGACGGCCCAGACCCAATCGCCTTTCCTCTTCCTGCCATTGAGAATCTCGGTCTAGGGTTCGAGAATTTTATGGTTTGGTCTTCGGATTTGGGCGCGCGAGAGAGGGAAGAAAGGGGGAGAGTTCGAGCCTTCGAGATTTGGATTATGTACGAGCCTTCGAGATTTGCGACGTTGAATTTATAGGGTTGTGCTTTAGTTTGGACCAATGGGGAGAGAGTACGCAGACCGACATCTGGCACCGTTGGATTCACAGATAATGGACGGTTGGATTTGTTTGCGTAGAAGGCGGTGGGGGAAATTACTGAAAAGGGCTTTGGGACAGCGACGCGTGTTTGTAGCCGATCTGAGAGTGCGGTCCCATATTAACCGAAATTAACATTATTGGATCTGGTTTGCACTGGGCCGGCCCATTTAATTGAACTTTCTAATAGAAACTATTTTAATCACCATGTGAACCTTGACGCCAATACCAGGATATATTGCACAACTAACACATCAATTCAAATGATTTCAATCTTATCCATTCAATATTTCACCTCAAAAAAATATTTATAAATGGAAGTATTCAATTGCCACAATCACACGCACCGCACATAGTTCATTAGTAAAACACGGTCACTTGAACTTGAACTCATTACTACGCATCATTTGAAATATGATTCATTACAGAAAGAAATGTTTGTTTTTTTCCAGACTTGCGTATAATTCATACATAGAGATGAAAACTTGGAAGAAGGCAATCACGGAAATTACACATGAACTTCATGGGTTTCATGATCTCTCCTTCTCCTCTCCTCTTCCAACGAGGCGGCTATAGATGAAACATAACAAGCGACGCAAAACAGCCCATGAACGAAGCACAAGATACCTCCAACTGCAAGAAAATGGTGGTGCGGCAATCCACATGATGTCCTGGACTGGGAATTTGACATTGCTCCTACCATCAGCAGTGTGAATCCAACAGCCAAGATGATCCTGGTTCGTAAAAATATGATAAGATTTGTGAAAAATAATGGCAAACTGTTCCCAAGTTTGATTGCCTAATTTAGCATCTCACAATATGTTGGGAAGAAGTGAGGAAGTGGTAATAGTTCCCTTTGAAACTTGGGAATTGGTTAGTAAGTTTTCCGGAGTTTGGATGTTGTTGGGAAATGTGGTTTGAAAAATATTTTGTCTTTTTCAGTATTTGGATGATAATGTAAAAGTGGAAGTGGAAAAGTTGACCACAAAGTTGACCGCAAAATATTATTAAAATAAAAATTAATTAAGAAAAATAAAAAATGGACTGTAATTAAAATGCAAGTGAGATTTACATGATCAAAAAATTAATTGTTTTATGCTACAACTTATTAAAATGAGATTTACATGACCACAAAATTAACTGTAGCACTCTGAAAGTGAAGAAATTGTTGTGTAAAAGAGAAAAGAGAAAAGGAAAAAAGGGTTTTGTTATTTTCCTCTTCCGGTGTTTGGATAGATAGAGAAGTGAGCAATTATACTTCCCCATTTCCTTACTTCCGCTCACTTCCTTGCAACCAAACACCCCCGTTGATGATTCTTCTCCTCAAGTGTAAATAAATAAAGGATTTGGTCGAAGTATGCAAAAAAGAGCTTTTAATCAAGAGATCTGTTTGTGCTAGGTAAACAAGAAAGCTAGAAGAATAATGGAAGATAAAATTTTATTTTATAAATCAATCCCAGAACCAGAGTTGCATTGTCTATTTACAGTTTTCCGTTCGATTTATGAAATAGCAATGATTTAATAACTCTATTTCCTATAGATATACCTAACTGTGTTTAGATACATGCATAGGAGCTACATGCAATGTGAGCCTTAAAACTTGGATAAAACAAATCATATTAATTCAGAACATTCTGTTCCTCGAGAAAAAGAGAAATTATTAAAAAAGCACTGATACATATAGAAATTTGAAACCTCGAGATTACCATGAAAGAACTAATGTTGCTACAGCCATCTTCCTGTCTGCTGATGATCGTTCAAATTCTCCCCTGGAACAGATACAAGTGCACCCGCCAAGCAGGTTAGCAACAGCATGAGCCAATCCGAGGAGCACGGCTGCTGCAAGCCCAAGCTTGTAGGCCTGATGTACTGGTGCTTTGCACTCAAAGATCAAGACTCTCAAATACTTCCCCTACCACAAGATACAAAAGATGACAGTCAAAAAAATTATTATAAGAGAAGGCTTATTTATTTATTAATCAAGTTTTTCTAGCACAAAGAACAATTGAGTACCTTGTTTTGAGCTATCTCAGCTTCGATTCCAAGTATACCAGCTACTATGTCCATGATTATGATCAATAAGCAGATAATTGTGCCTCCTGCCTTCTCCATTCTTGCAGGTTCAAGTATTACATGGCAGAGGGACTATCTTATTATTAAAAATTGGGTCTTGAATGCCCTTTTTCTCAAAAGAAAAGAAAAAGAAAAGAAAAGGAAAAGAAAGATGCAAAGAAAAGAAAGGCAGATGGACTAGAAAGAGGTGTAGAGAGGAGCAATATATGGACAGAGGTCATTTCCTTGTTATAAAAAGTAGACATTCATGTGGGAGAATACGAGTAAAGGAAAAAGAATATAGTCATAGACAATAATCAAAGAATAATGCAGAAAGAGTGATGTAAAATGTGTACGAGTGTTTGGAAATCAGTGATAATATTTAGTAAACTCACGCTTCACCAACGAGTTACGATCGTGGGTAGGAAGGATTAAAAACTAATAATACTAGCAAATTATTTAATTAAAGAATATGCATACACTAATCCAATTTAATCGTAAATCAACTAAAGATAATAAATATGTTATGCAGGTAAAAATTCTACGATTAATATTTAGACTAGTAGATTAAGGATAAAAAGATACACACAAGCTCATCAATATAAGTGGACAACAGTGAAGTCAATAAAAACTCAGAAATTAATTATCGGACTTAAAATAACTAATCGGATTAGAAACGTACCTACTGATGATCATGTCGACCTCAGTGTCATGTTGATGTGTAGCTCTGTCTTCACGAGTCCAATGCCTCGAGAACGGCTCGAATTGAACTCCGGATGGCCAAGAAACAACCCAAAAATCAAACTTGAAGCTTAACATGTCTGTTTTAAACAGTATGATCTGCATTGTTGAAAGCGGGTCTGATACTGTTGCATGAATTCGGGTTTGCACTAGAGTAGTGCCCGGGATCTGAAACTTGGGTCGGGTTGTTATTGGGGATCGGGTCCGAAGTGCTATCCGACCAACATATCTGTGTCAGGTTCAACACTAGCGGGTCGGGTTGGGTGTTTTGAGAACCCAGATAGAATTCAAATGGCATCAGCAGTCGTGGAAGGAGAGGACATCAGGGAGACAGAGAAGAAAATGAGGGTAGGTGACGCGAGGAGAGGAAGCTAGCGACAGCGGCGCGGGAAGAAGAGGCAAAGATGAGGTGGTACAGACAGCGGTGCAGACAGTGGCGCAGGGGAACAGTAGCGAGGAGGGAGAAGAAGAGGCAACAGAGAATTGGTAGCCAGGAGAAAAGGAAGTAGGCTCAACGCGACGATGGATTGCGACGAGGAGAAAGAGAGGGGAAGTAGGGAAAGTCGGGGTGTGGTGGCACACGTAGGGGAAGAGAGGGAGATCAGTGGGTTCAGTTGGGGAGAAGACAGAGAGAGAATGTAGAAGAGAGAGAAAGAGGCTAGTGGCCGGCGATGCAAGTGGCGGGAAGGCCGGCAATGTGGCGGCAAAGGTCAAGAAGTGGGAGAGGGCGGGGGAGACGGGTCTTAAGTGGGAAAAGAAGGGGAGAGAGAAATAGTTAGGGTTTTAATAAACAGTTAAATAAGATTTACTCCTAAAACACAATTTAATCACTCACAATTTTTTTTATCAAAATTCAGCATTAATTTTATTCATAGTAGAGGAGTTTTTAAATAGACTTTACACAACTTGAGTTCCACGTTACAACTGATGTGATACTAAAATAACAAGAAAATTAAAAATACAATAAAATACTCTTTGAGCTACTCAAACAAAATTGAAAGGACTTATCTTCTCCAATGGTGATAGACACGCCAAGATCGTGGCGAGATGTCCGCATCAAAAAGATTTGCCCGTGTAATATGCATGCAACTTTTCTTGTTTTCAACTTTTCATTATTGTTATTATTATGATATTTTTGGATCCTTCTAATTAGCAGTAAAGAAATCCTAGTATGACTCGCTTTCTTGAATGAGAACTCAAATAATAACTATGATGAATACCAATGGAAAAAAGTTTCTTAGGATGTTGATGTCGATAATTTTTAGTTGCTTGCTAGCTGGTCTCAGAGAGGGAGAAAGGATTTTGGTTTGATGACATTGATGTTATAAGATGAACTGCACAATGTTTTTCCATATCAAGTGTGATGGTTGCAAAGAAAGTAAATGTGTAAGTTTAAAGCTAAATGACCAAAACATGCACAATCAGTATAAATTTTTTGACATACAGAACAGAATTCTTCGTAGAACTAAAGAATGAGTTGAGATACTTAACCGTGTCAGGCAAGCAATAAGAATCCATATTCTTGTTCATAATATGGCTTATTTTTTCATCCAAGTTTCAGCTACAATTATCTACTCGTAATGTTGTAAACAGAAAAGAACACAAATGTCATCAAGAGACAGGTAAGATGATGCACCAGGATGACGGGAGAGGTTCAATGTTGAGCTCAGCCATTCTAGAATTTGATGATGAATAAGCATTCATGAGTCCTCAGTAGGACCGGTAAATGTTTTCGGCAAAAATACTCCATATGATACATTCTGCATTGAAAAAACTTGAGACACTTTGAGTCTTATCTGGATCAGATTTTAAAAAATTCTATTAAGCAGCATAAATTCCAGCATCCATTCTCCCCTTTTAAAAAATTTAAACAAAAAGTCCAGCACCCATTTGAAAGATATCACACGCGGATCCAAGAAAGCACTTTAAAACACAAATATAGTTGCAAAATAACCACGTGTTTGCAAGCTCATATATGGATTTACGTTGGAGCTTAACACATAAATTTGGTCTGTCTGATCCATAAATAGATTTTTGACGACTTATAATGAGTTCATAAAAAAGTGGAAGTAAAATGATACACATTCAAAACTCAAGGTTATGTTAATTTTCACTATTGTATCTAATTAATGACATGTCCAGGGAGCAAGTTGCTAAAGGGATTGTTGATATAGTACATGTCTGGTCAGATATTAACCAACTGAAGAGAGATTAGGTGGGTTAAAAAGCCCAAAAGAGATTCAGCCTGAAGTCACAGCCAAGACTAACCTGCATCACGAGGACAAGATCAGAGGAGGTCAAGATGGCTCCCAATCTAAAACCCTCCGAAGCCTAATTCTAACACTCCTCGAAGTGAACACAGAAAGACTGTGAGAACAATAAATTTTGGTAGCTTATAGTGTTGGGAACAATGTTATTTATAGGGCAGTTAGAGAGTAGTCTAAGCATATTATGTCAGAGGGTCAAAGAGTTTCTGTTGGCGGCAAATCTCCTATGATGAGATAAAACTGTCATTTGAGAGAGGTCGTGAGAGAGCCTGCTGGCCAAGCTCAGCACTGAATCCGAGATGGGCTTCTCGCTTGATGGACCGGGCTTGTGCTACATAGCTTTAGGTGGTCATCTTATCGGATCCTGGGGGCTCCATATGGACTCTGCCTCAGTCCCCTTGGTAGGACCGCAGGTTGGGCCTTGGGTATCCAGAATATACGTAAACAGAGGTGACTGAGGAATAGCCACAGGTTTGAGGCGCAAGGGGGGAGAGGAGGGAAAAAAAGGAGTGTCCCTAAAATAAAGTCAATGAGCTGTACATTGTTGACGGTGGAGGTGAAGAAGGTCAGCTCCTTTTCTGTATGATATATAATCCATTCTTGATAATCATCAACTTGTCAGTAATATCCCACCTTCTTGGTGAAAGGAAGAATCCTCTTTATTTTGACAAAAAGAATGCTGAATTTAGTTTAACAAATAAGCAACTCAAGAGTCAACCACCATGCAACTTGTTTGCAGCATAAACTTGAACCATGCATCCTCTATTATAATGAATATTATATACCCGGTTCTAACACCCTTCACAAAAGAAAATGGGGATCTTGGTACTCACTAGTCACTCTACAGGGAAGCAGAGATAAACTCCACAGCCGTGCTTGCTTAAGAAATTTTAATTGATATGGCCTAGCCTGGATCCTATAGTTTGGACATGTTAAATCCATTTCTAAGTTATCCTATCCAGTAATTGTGGTCCTATAAAATCTTGATGGTTATGATGCACCTGATATAGCAATGGATGGAAGGCAGTGGACCCTGATTACATCATAAGTCCTCCACCATGAGAAAGGTCCAGAGAAAGAAATATTCTCTAAAGCAATTCAAAAAGAATATGTCCTCTTCTTTTCCTAAAGCCATCCTCACCCTCTCTTTACTATAAAGAGGTAATGCCCTATGGCCAGCTCTCTCTGCCATTGCTCAGATGTCGCCTCGGAAGGCACTAGAAGTGCTATCAGATGATCACAATTCGCAGAAATGGCGTGTCTCACTCACGGAAGAAGCCTTCAACATGTTCATCACTCATGGTGATGATACTGCAAGGAAGGTCTTTGGTGAGGGGTCACTGTTTAGCCCCCTTCTGTTCGGGAAGTTCTTCGATCCTGCTGATGCCTTCCCTTTGTGGGAATTTGAGTCGGAAGCCCTGCTCCTAGGGCTTCGGAGTGCTTCCAAGACTAGTGTTGATTGGGTGGAAACAGACGGCGGGTATATCCTAAGAGCTGAGCTACCAGGTACTTCCGATTCCTCTGTTTCCTTCAGAATGAGAAGAGCTACATACTTTTAAGTTCAGAAAACTAGTTTATTCAAAACTAGTTTATTCAACAAACAGTTGTGCGTTATCTACAAAGAAATTTTTTATCATCATATGTGCCACATAAATTCCTTTCATGTGCTTCTACTTTTGGATGCCTCTGATCTTCCTAATCGTTATACCACTATTTGCTGTTTCAATCAGGAGTACATCTAAGTTGTTTTCTGTAATCAATAATTTTTCTAGATTAGATCCAGATAGAAATGATTGTTTTCCCACTCTATACACCATCTAATATGCTGTTTGGCATGTGTGCTCTCTGACATTTCAAATTCAGTTGCATCCGAAATTAGCACACGCCTCTATGTTAGGCCTAATTTTAAATGTCTCTCCAAGTTTGATTATTATGTGAATTTGGAATCCGATGTAAGTTGGCATTGTACTAAGATGCTCCATTTGTTGTGTTCAATTTTAAAGGTTTGCAGGAAGTTTGCAGTTATTGCATATAAAATGCATATGTAAGAAGCCATCTATATACACAATTATTTCTTTAGGGGAAGGTAAATCATAAACGCCAGACTTCTGGTGGTACTTCGTAAATATCCAATGTAATTGTATACAAATCCTTGAAATAAGAAATCATGGTATTAAGTTCCATAACTTTTGTCAAGAACTCAGTTATTTCAGACATATCTTCAACCATTCTTATTCTCTATGACACTAAATACTCAAGTTCTGACATTTCTGATGAGTCACAGCCATAATTGTACATGTTGTGCTAGAATTAAGAATAAACTATTTGTGATTGTTCTTGTGAAGCACTGCTCCGTAATACATGACTAGAAGGAAAGGAAGACTATTCCTAGCATGGAGTAATATAGGCCTAGAGATCCTAACACCGTCATTGTTTCTTAAGTAGGTGCGAGGAAAATTGACGTTGAGGTATGTGGCGAAGATGGGAAGGTGGTTGAGATCAGTGGGCAGTGGAGGGGAAGAGAATCTGATGCTAGGGACTGGAGGACAGGCCACTGGTGGGAACATGGGTTTGTCAGGCGCCTCGAGCTGCCAGATGATGCTAATAGGCGAAGGGTGGAGGCATACATCGACAACGACATCTTTCTTGAGATAAAATTTCCAAAGAACGATTCTGGTCATGGTGATCTTCAGACAAATGGTGTGGAGCCTAAGAAATCTGAATATGTATGAATCAGAGAAATAATTGACACTTATAATGTAATTTTATTCTAACAGAAAGAGATTGGAGGGTGTCATATTTGGTAAAGATAGATAAGAGTTAACATGTAGATTGTGGAATTTAATTCTCTGTTTCTAACTTATAAGGTATGGCATATAATATATACTCAGAGAAATTGAACTAACTTCAGTGTGTCAGGGTAAAAGTATCAAGTTGCTGCCGCTGGCTGAATGGATAATGCTATGCACACAACCATCAGAATACATGATTCATATGCATTTATTTGGAGAAAGGTTTAGAGTAAGTAGATACTTGATATTGTTTTGACGCGTAAAAATTGGGTGCGCAAATAATCACTTCTACCTAATAGACACTCTTTGTTTCATTTACAGTCAAAGAACAGATAAGGTTGGGCAATGTTATCCTCAAGGAATTCCATATATATAATTATGAAGCTGGAAATATATAATATCCTGGTGAAAACACGTCGTTTTTGTCAAGCATGTTACAGCAAGAAAGAAGAATACGCAGGCAAAAATAATCTACAGGACAGCATGAATAGCTAGGATTTATGTTGACACTCGCAAGGTCTTACCTAGGTCACACGCCTAAACACTAAGCAAAGGCTGCAATATGCGCTACTACTTACAGTGAATTAAATGTTAAGTATGGTGACCAAATAAAAGATGCGAATACGAATTAATCCTCTTCTGTTTAAGTTTATTAAAAACTGTTATAGAATATCCCTTCCTTAACTTCTGTAGACACTTAGAAAGCAAAAAAAGGAAAAGAAACTTACTTCAGTTCCTTTCTGCTGCAGCTTTCTATATAGCCGATAAGCAAAGTAGCCCATGATAGTGGCACCGAAAGTTGCAATGCTTTTTTCTATACTCTATCAGAGAACAACTAAAAGTATGACACTTGGCAACATTGCAGGACTCCGATTTCAATTAGAAAGTTCTCTCTGAAGAAATCTAGAGCAACTAAAAGCATTCAGACAGATACAAGGAAACATAGAATGGAGAAAAAACTCTTTTTCTGTTAGCATCCTCCAAGCATGTCAACAATCTAAATTCCTGAGAAACACTAGCCACAAGCCATATTTTTTCATTTGCAGTTGAAATACATTGAAGCAGCCTAGCTAGGACTGAGCCAAACTTATTTCTGTCAGTGGTATAATCAAACGCAATCTAGTAACTTAAATTCCGGAAAATAAATTTATAAGCTGTCCCATTGAAAACTGATAACTGCTCGAAAATGGTTGTTCATAGGATCCCAAATCCTTACAATTCCAAATCATCCTACACAATGTTCCTTCTTCTCTTTTTTCTTTTTCCCTGCATTTAATCAAACATCAGCATTCAATCATGTGAAGCAACACATGCAACTCAAGTTACTGCAAACCTCGAGTAATTTTAAGCCCATGGATACAATCACTCCTCGATTGCAATGTCACAAACATTTCAAGAGCTGCTTCTATATCTTGTAAAACCTTGACAACTAGCTACCTTTGGCAGTGTACATACATCAATATTTGATCCTTTTTTTTCTTCTTCTTCTAAAGCTCTAGAAAATGTTCAAATTCTAGTTGAAGAGATCAGCTTCCGCTAAACTTACAGAAGAAAAGTGGCATCTTTGTTACCTACAAATATTGATGTATGTACACTTTGCCTCAAAAACCTCGTAATATTGCATATTCTTTAAATTATCAAG
This sequence comes from Agave tequilana, assembly GCA_038442645.1. Classification (NCBI taxonomy): domain Eukaryota; kingdom Viridiplantae; phylum Streptophyta; class Magnoliopsida; order Asparagales; family Asparagaceae; genus Agave; species Agave tequilana. Next base: position 87,796 of record JAVJIF010008383.1, read on the forward strand.
CTAATTTCAACTAAACCAGTGATTTTTTGCAGGTGCATTCACAATTAAGAAGAGGACTGGCAGATATCATCTATTTCTAATGTGTATCAGATGACATGGGATTCTCGTGTTTAAGCAGTAGTGTGATCCATCTGGATTGAGCCCAACTCTAGAATTTTTCATCAAAGGCAGCTTTCTCCGGAAGAAGTTTTACATCGGGCAATCTTCTACTCAAATTTTTGGTGTAAACTTTTTGTATAACTTCGTTTTCTTTTTCTTCCCGTTCTTTCCTGTAAGTCTTGTTGCACTTTCTCTTCTCAAACCTGCTTGGTGAGGGATAATTCAACTTTGTTGCACTTTATCTCTTTTTTAATATAATTCAGACCGGATCATTTCTGGTCTCGTTTTCTTCTCAAAAAAATGGGCAGTTTCCCAAAAAATGAAACAAAATAATAATAAATCACACACAATCACAATAGATATCCAAATATCAATTATTTCCCCTCGAACAGAAGCAACAGATTATTTCTAGAGAAGACCCATCATATATTCTCTCAAACAAAAAAAATTGAAGATAAAAAAACAATATTTATGGTTTTATTTTGTTACCATCAGCATTCAGAAAACAACCCTGAACCGGGGAGCCTCGGATCCGGTCACCGCCAGTAAAATCACCCATCGGCACGGCTCCAGTTCCTCCGACACCGGGCAATACCCCGCCAGAGTCGCGTCACCGCCGCTACTCCTCCCCAACCCAACCTCGAATGCGGTCCCCTCGGTGGGCCTGCGGACCTCAAGCGCCCCGTTCATTAACGGGTCCTCTTTGGGGTCCGGGTCTGGGTACGGATTAGGACCCGCTTTCGGAGATCCGTTACCCCTCCACCACGATACCAAACCCATGGGGGGAGGTGGGGAGAGAACTGAGATGAGAGAACGAACGGGTGGGAATTTAAGGATTGGTGCTTAACGGGTCAAAACTCGTATAAAGAATTTAGACCCGTTTAGCAGATGAATTATGTGTAAAATGCCCCCAAAAGCGTGCACACAGAAATTGCACCTCTCACTGGATGCGGGGCCAAAATCAAGCACGGACCGTGGGGGCAAGGTATCCTTTGTGCGTTCGAGTTGGCTTCTTAATCATTCTCTGAAAATTATGAAAGTCATGTTCCTTTATTTTCATGAAAATAACATTTCTTTGAATATCTTTTGATTATTTGCTCTCACACCGTGATGGTAACAAGGGGAGAACATTGAATTATAATAATCTTTATTTAAATTCAACTACACATACTTTTATAATTCAATAATGGTTTCCATTAAATTTTTAGCTTATTGTATAATTTAAATTCAAATTGTGCTTTCTAAAGCATATTTAAGAATCATTTAGTTATCTTAAGGATTGCGAGAAGAAGAGATAAATAAACAGAAAAGAGTTTCGAGTGTAAAATAATATAGTTTTAAGTTTAAGTTTTAATAAAACTATTCCAATAACTAAAACATGTGTTTCCTGCATGCCATTGATTTGATTATAATTAGAGAAAGTTGATAACAAAGTAGGCAGCAAGTTAATAACGTGTTTACCAACTTATGGTAAACTAAGTATTAAACTAAGTATTGCTTAAACGACATTTCATTTCCTTCACTTGCGGGTGGTCCTAGGTTCGAATCTTCCATTCACGGTGAGCGAAGGAATTTTTCAAATTAAAATTTATAAGTGCATTAAGAGGTGTATTATACATTTCGTGGAGGTTTTTGTTGTGATTCATAGGTTTGCACCAGTCGTTTCATTCTCCCTATGAAAGTTTCTTCCCTATGATTCCTCTTCTCATTAGGGGCTGTGATACAAGTCTACGAGTTTTTATGTCAAAAAACAAAATTATATATATAGACTTATGTCATTTCGGAAGTATTCGAGACTAAATTCTTTCCACTCAAATACAACCTACGACATCCGAATGCAAGATCAATTCTATTGAAATTGATCTACATTATTTCAAGCAAATAAAAATCAAAATCATGTATTTAGAATAATTTTTGTCCATCCATCAAGTAGGCGCAAAATGAATATCCATTTTTCCTGACATGGCACTCCAACAAGTTGATTGAACACGCCGACCAAATCCTGAACTAATCTAATCAAGCTTTTTCTAGGCTGCAGAGTCAAGGGTTGTTTGGCAAAACCCGAAAATTGAGAATCCAGCACAACAGCAACGGTTGCAGCTTTCTCTCGTGTGGGGTTCGAGACATCAGGAATCCAACGATGTTCACCCATCTCGGGCTAAAAACCGCAGAGGATAAATTTTGTCCGGTCCAGCGGCATGATTACTCTTTTCCACCAAGGCCAACCAAACAAACTTCGGTGATGAATCCTACCTGGCCTAGATTGTCAGAGGGAACATGAATTTTCTCACTGCTTTTTCGGATAACAAACATGCCCTAAGCTCGCCGCTTCCTGTCCTGTTATTTGCAGGTTTCTGGAATACATTGTGGTACAAGGATGCTTGCCATGCGGAAGAGCTCGCTGCAGGGCACTACAACTTGAACAACCGTGATGGCTATCGAACCAAAGCAAGAATGCTGGCAAGACATTTCGGTATCCTCAACTTTACCTGTGCTGAGATGGGAGACTCTGGGCAAAGCGCAGGGGTCAAGTGTGGGCCTGAGGAACTTGCTCAAACGGCAAAAGGCAAATCACTGAGATGATAAAATTAACTAATAACTAGCATCAAGTGAGTAACAAAGAGCAGTTCATTACAGGCATTTAGCGCCGGTTGGAGAGAGGATACTGAGGTGGGATGTGAGAATGCACTCTCAATGGCAGCGATGCTGATACTTATAACCAGATACTGAAGAATGCAGGGCCCAACGGTGTGAGCCGGAACGGGGCGCCAAAACTGAGGATCACCGGAATGACATATCTCCGGCTGGGAGCTGACCTGCCGAAGTCTGGTAAACTTTCCTTTTATTCTTCATCTGCTAGAATCTGTTTCGCACAAATTTGGACTGCAGCTACCACATTTGCTAAATTTCTATATTTTTCGCAGGACCGATCCACAGAATTACTTCAAGCCTGTAACACCATTGCTGAGATCAAAGCCCAAGATTTCAATTGGCAACAGGAAGCAGCTGCATTTCCCATTCTCTGCTTGTGGATGGTTGATCCTCTGCCTGAGAAGATGGAGGTTTTGGCTCAATAAGATCCCAGAATCTTGTTGAGATCTGTGGAGTGAGGCAGCTGAGAATTTTATTTCGATAATTCATGTTATGCTATTTAATAACTTTGTGCTGCCAGTTAATAATCTACTCGTTTCTACTGTAAGGGCCTGTTTGTTTCGTGGCAAAACGTCGCAAGTCGTAAGTCGTAAAATGAGAATGGAAAAAATGAACTGTAACAGAGAAAATATATTGTGTTTTACGGTGTTTGGTTGATAAAGTAGAGTGTAAATGGAAAAGTATATTGTGTTTTACGGTGTTTGGTTGATAAAGTGAAAGTGTAAATGATAAAGTATATTGTGTTTTACGGTGTTTGGTTGGTAATGTAAAAGTGTAAGTGGAAAAGTTGACCACAAAATTAACTGTAGCAGTAATTTAAATATTATAAATACTATTAAATTAAATCTACTATTACAAATTAAATTGTATTAATAAATTTGAGATAAAAATTAATAATCTTAATATTTTATTTATAACAATAATATTAATAAAATATTAGTAAAATTAGTAAAATATTACTACAATATTAACTAAATAAGTAATTATAAAATTTTAAGAAAATCTAAAGAAACTGAATAAAATTTTAAGGATACTAATAAACATAAATATTAAAAAAATCTTAAGAAAATTAATAAAATATAGTTATAATATTATAATATTATAAAATACTTAAGATTATTATAATATTAAATTTTATGATAATAATATCGTAATATTATAAAAATATAAATTAACAAAGTAAAATATAATTATAATTTAATAATGAAATATTATTATGATATTATTATAATGAATTATTACAATATTAACATAATAAAATATTAATATAATTTTAAAGTATATTATAATATTAATAAAGTAATTATTTATATTAAGAAATAAATTAATTAAATATATAATAATTTTATATTAAAACACATTATTGTTACATTAATAAAATATTAAATTTAAATAAAATATTAAGAAAATTGGTGTAAATATTAATAATAATAAAGTATTAAATAACAATATTAAATTATATATTAAATTAAAATAATAAAATAGTAAATATTAAAACAATCTTAAAAATAATAAAAAACTAAAAAATACCAGTATAAAATAATTCGGTATGAAATTAAACACTATTAAAATATTAAATATATTAAATATTTAATAATATTAAATTATATATTGATTATCAAGTAACTGTTTTGGCACTACGAATGTATTACAAGTAGAATTTACATGACCACAAAATTTACTGTAGCAGTAGCAAGTGGGAAAATTTGAGTGTAAAAGTGAGATTTATATGACCACAAATTTAACTGTAGCAACTGCAAGTGGGAAATGAGAGTTGTATTTTGTGAAATGTTTTGCAACGAAACAAACAGCTGAAAATGGAAAAGAGTTTTACGACTTGCGGTTTTGCGGCGTGTTGCGGGGAAACAAACAGGCCCTAAATCCTCATCATATTGCTATTCGAGAATTACTCCCTGATTGCAATATAAGGCTGTGATGTGATGTTTTAATTTAAAAAAAATCAGGTGTTTTTAGTATTTTATAGATTTAAAAGTTACATGATTTGAATTTTAAAGAATCTAAATATTCATGTTTGATTTGAAAAATTATCAAATCAAAATAAGAAGTATTACAATGTGTTTAGCAAGATAAACATGAAATTTGAAATTTCTCTTGAGAATCGACATTTCTAATGATTTTAAGTGATTCATATTTTCTTATATATCCAAATACACACATAAAAAAATATCATGGAATTACTTTTGGGAAATTTATTTGTACTCTTCTGAAAAGTCCTCCTTTTAAAAAATGCCCTATTGCTTTATTTTTGCATCAAAAAAGCCTCTTGACCCACTTATTCATGTGCTTTTTACCCCTTTCTTCAAAAAAAAAGACAATATGAGATACAAAGTATTTTTGTAATCTCTTTATTGAGAGTTAGAACCACAAGCCATGTAAGACACATTAAATGAGTCTGATGTGTCGAAAAATGTGGATAAATTTGATGCTACGGTGGACATTTTCAACCTGTAGCTTGAATTTGTCCACCTGTAACTATATTATAAGATTTTTTTTAAATGAAGCTTGAAAAATATGATATTTGTGAGATTTTATGTTTTAATAGTATTTAATACTTGTATTACTTTTCTTAGATATTTAATATGCTTATTTTATGAGAAATCTTATATAATATTTAATTAGTAAAATAAAAATAAGAAGTTTTCTATTAACCTTTTATTCTTGTAAACACATTAGAATATTGTTTTTCTTCTCTCGAGCTATTATTTTTCTTATAAATTTAATTTCCTAAATTACAACTCTATTAGTAACTAATAAGTGTTTTTACTAATTTGAGAATAATAAATATATGTGATTAAAAGGTGAAAAATTTTATTTGAAATGTAGACATACTAAATAAAAAGTGAACATTTTCATACGAAAAATTGAAGTAAAATTGTCCACTTTTTTATAGAAGTAAATCCACTTTTAGTAGACTGGCAATAATATGGACAATTTCAGATACGAGCGGACAAGTGAAGTGAACAATTTCAGTAAAAAGTGAACAATTTGATCAATAAGTGAACAAATTGAAAAAAATGTGGGTAATTTCAAATATTAGCGGACAACTAAATTATGGTGGAGAATTTCAGTAACAAGTCGACAAGTTGACAAATAGAAGACAGATCGATAATTGTAACGCCCCGATCCCAAGGATATGGAGACGTTGTGGCGACGTACATACGCGAGGTGAAAACAACCTCACGCGTACGTTAAGCCTCAGTACAGGGAATCACCTCCGTAGACACAATGATTCCAGCAGGAAATAAGTACAAGAATACCTGTAGAAAGGGGTTAGTGATCATAACAGATATAAAAACAGGGATAAATGAGATAACAGAAATAAATCACCAAAATACCTATAAAGAGTCTCGATGAGGAATCTCCTATGTGACTCCAAGGCACTATCTGATAATACGGTAGCTCGGATCTCCAACCTGGGCATGCAAACCCAGGGTCGTCAGAAAGCTACCTAGTGAGTGGTAAAATGAAGGAGGCAATAATATATACAATAGTAATACAAGCACGATACATATACTAGTGATACCATATAATAAGTATAGAAGAAGCAATATAAAACTATAATCAGGTCATATTTGAATACCAGCATTACCTAGCATGCTATCATCGGGTCATATCTATAGTCGTATCCAGTGTAGATAATAAATAAGCTTGTCTAGTGGTGACGTGATAGAAATGAACATGTTAGTGGTGACGTGATAGAAGTGCACATGGAGATGGACATATGCAATATACACATAATACAGTGTCGTGCATATATAATAATGATGTCTGCACGGAATACAGGAGACAGAATATATGCAATGCAGAGTATACATGTACATGAGTATGATGCCACTACAGAAAGTGTAACATGTACTAGGTAAAGTAACAGGGTGATCAGGAACAACAACAAGTACAACTAAACAATAGAATACATGTATCAGGCAAATCATGTTACAATAGCATACATGTCTCAGGTAAGTCATGTTAGTTATCCAATAGTAGCAATCAGTACCACCGGGTATTTTAATCAATCTCTTTCAGTGTCCCATACCACTGGCAGTTCATACTGGAGCCCGCACTCCAGTCGAACCCATCCGGACATGGCCTACGGGTACCATTATCCAAACGAGAGAGTGATCAAATAACAAGTGTTCCCGACGTCACTATTGTGTATACTGTTTTATTATGTTACTTAGAAACCCATGGTCGAAGAGCTCTTATCAGGTGGGTGTATCCCGTGCATACCCGGGACAACGGCCTTACCAGATCCCTGGCTGCTGAGACCAGGGCCAGCCCGCTAGGGCTGTAACATGTAACGGGAATTTCAATGAGCTAAAACAATAACGTGAGCTCATGAGTAACAGACGGTAGCCAGCACTACCCCGTCCCCTACAGTGGGACAAACAATATGGATCCAGTACATCCACCCGATATGACCTAATCAACCGTCAAGTCTCCCCCATACCCAAATTCTTTTTATTATCTTTCACTATATAGTATATCAGGAACAAGTACATGATATGGTACATGTAACACGATAACATAACATGAGCTCTGTTGATAGCACAAAACAAGATAACGGGGAACGGGAACAATAGATGTGGGATTCCACACATCGCATATCAACAGCTCATGTATCTGGTAACGGGAATAACAATATCAGTAACGGGAAACAATCATATAACATGAATACGGTAACATGTCCCAATATCAGTAACGGGAAACAATCATATAACATGAAGACGGTAACATGGAACATGTATTACATGTGTAACAGGAAAATGGAAACATGACATGCAGGTGTAACAGTGATATGTAATCATGATATAACTGTAACAATAATACGAAATGCGGTAGTCCGTGCTTTGGTCTCTCCGTGTACCAGTGGAATGTATATGTGTAGCAATAATCCGTGTAATGGCTATGTAATAACAGTGATCAGTGCATCCATGTAACGAAGATATCAATATAACATGAGGGTATCCAGTGTACTTGTACATCAGTAGGTCACAAACATGCAGTACGTAATGGTGAGACGTGTACATGAAACTACATGAAAGACTACAGGAAATACCGATATTCAGTGTAACTGATATCTACATGCACTACAGTGCTTAGTGTACCAGTGGGTCGGTAAGGGTGAGAGTGGAATAGTGACAAGATCCCGTATAATGAAGTACGCGTGTCTTGGTATACATGTAGCCGTGTGGTATAACCAAACGAGTATCAGTGTTAGGCTTTGGGGGTTGAAAATATTGTTCTCACACCTGATTGGAAATTTCGAGGACGAATTTTTTTGTAAGGTGGGGAGAAATGTAACCCCCTGATCCCTGGTGTACGTATCACCGTATCAATACGCGATACGACGTACAAAATTGATTTGACCTCCGTGGTAGTCCGATTGAGCCGATTTCAGTTTCAAAAAACATTTCCTAATATTTTCGATTTTTCAGGATTTTCTAGAATTTTTTGGATTATTTTGAAAAATCTCCGTTGTCGGTGTCGACCGATACCGATAATCGGCTTTACGATTTTTAATTCACAAATGGAGTTGTGTTTTGAGAATCGGCATTCACCATATGTCTTAAAATCACATGAGCTACGTTTGGGTATTTTTGAGGATTTTTCTGAATTTATCAAAAATCCGGCCAAGCCGGTGTCGCCCGGTACCGGCGACAGCTTCCGGGATTTTTAATTTGTAAACCGGATAGAATTTCTACAAACCGTTTTCATATTACATCTCAGAATAATATTATCTATTTTTTGTAATTTTTGGACATCATTCGGAGTTAGTCGAATTTTGGGCCGAATTAAATAATATTATTTTAATTTTTTAAATCCTTTTCTTTTTCTTTCTTTTTCTCTTCCCTTCTTTCTTTCTCTGGAAGCATCCCCACCGCCATTGCCACCGCCATTCTTCTCTCCCCTTCTTTAAAATCCCTTTTTCTCTCTCTCTCTTCTCCAATCTAATCTCTCTTACACTCTCTCCTCTCTCTCTTCTCTTTTCCCTCTCTCTAAACCTCTCTCTCTATCCCTCCCTCTCTCTGTACAGCAACCACCCAAAGGAAAGGGGGCGTTACAATAATAATGTGGACACATTGATCTATAGGTGGATAAATTAAGCCTAAATCTAAAACTGATTATAAAAAGTGGCAATTTTAGTTCTATTTTTTTTTATAAACTGTTCAATTTTCGTTTAGTATGTCTACCATTTATATGAAATTATTCACATTTTAGTTCTTTATATTTATTATTCTCATATTAGTGACGACACTTATTAAGAACATTGTTGTAATAAAAGAATTCAAAAAATAAATTTACAAGAAAAAATAATAGCTTAAGAGAACAAAAAATAGTCTCATGTGTTTGCAAGAAAAAAAGGCTAAGAAAATTTCTTATTTTTGTTTAGCTAGTTAAATATTATATAAGAAAAATTAGAAAGTTTCTCGTAAAATAAGCGTACTAAACATTTAAGACCAGTAATACATGTATTAAATGCTATTAAAACTGAAAATCTGACGAATCTCATATTATTCAAGGTTTCATTTAAAGAAAATGCTATAACACAGTTATAGGTCAACAAATTCGAGCTATAGATGGATAATTTCTGAAAATATTCACTTGTAGCATCGAATTTGTACATTTTTTTCTACGCGTCACACACATTAAATGTGTCTCACATTGCTTGTATCAGTAAGTTCTCACCCACTTCAAAGGAATATTTGGGCTTTTAACCCCCGCCTACTACCCCATACGACTATGAAATACGGAGGTAAGGAGCTCATTGGACAAAATTTGATATTTGGCGGGGTTTTGATGCAAGTAAAAGCAACAATGGGCTATTGACAGGGGATCTTCTCCAGGTGGTGGGAGGTGAAAATAAGTTTCCCATTGCTTTTTTCAAGTTCCACACGAAATCACATAATTTTGTGATTTTGTTAGACATCCAAGTACATGCAAATGTGTGCTACGCTCTGTTTTCAATCCACGTTTTCTCCTTAATTCTCTTAAAGGAGAAAAAAAGATATCTAATGTGTTCATTTTAAGTTACGGACTCAAAAATAAAAAAAAATGTCTATGTACATACTACATATAAGAAAAAGAAATTCATGAAATTTGAAACTTTGTCCTGAATAAAGTTCCGAATACCAACATTTTAAGAGTATTTAAATTATCTCATCTCTCTATCTATCTATCAAATGCATGCACCTCTAAATTATTATGAATATTTTATATTGTTCCAAAATCACATTAAAAATAAAGAACTATTTCAACAATATAAACAAAGATATAGAAAGGAAATCCACAAATTTTAAATTTCTTTTTTGGGAAACCAAATCAATTTTCAATTTCAGTCAAACTTAAAGAGACTATTGATTTAAATTTTCAGTCTAAAAAAACCTCTTTTAAAACAATCATCAAATTAGATTTTATCAATCTTATAAGTAAGTCAAGAAAACTAAAATCCTCCTTTATGAACGCAAACTTATCAAATTACCCATCATATTTTTTTTTTTTCCCCACAGCTTCCTTCACCCAAAACCCTAACCCTAGCGGCCATCATGGCCTCCCATCCCCCCTCCCCCCATCACCACCAAACCCTTCTCCAGCAGGAGTCAAACTGGCCAGATCTCCCTGAAGAAATCCTAACCCTAATCCTAGTCCTCCTCCCCTTCCCCAGCCTCATCCAATTTGGCTGGGTCTGCCGCTCATGGCGATCCGCCGCCCTCTCTCACCGCCGCCTCACTCCCCCTCCGCCGCTCCTGCTAACGACACTCTCAACCCCGTGGTCCGACAACCCCAACATCTTCATCAGTGTCTTCTATCTCGCCCTGCGCACGCGCACGTGCCGCAAGCTCTCCATGAAGCTCCGAGTCCGCTCCTTCGATCGCCCCGTGCAGTGCCACGGGCCGTCCACGGGCTGGCTGCTGGTCCTCTCGCCTCTGTTCAGCAACTACCTCCTCAATCCAACGTCCAGCCAGCGGGTCTATCTCCCCCGTTTGGACGGCGAGTGGGCCATCTGCAGCGCGGCCCTCTCCTCCGGCCCCAATTCCGGTGACTGCATCGTAGTCGCGCAAGCAATGCGCGAGCAGGCCATGATGCTGGCATCGTGGAGGCCGGGCGACAATAAATGGGCGTGCATCACCACCACCACCACCACTAATGCTTTCTATGGGGCCATGGTGTTCTTCCATGGCCGGCTGTTTGTGACACGGATCGATGGTTACATGTTTGTGTACACCTTCGCCTCCGGTCCTTCTGCAGCGATTGCGAGCGCGATAATGCACCCGGCACGCCTGGGTGATGGCGATTACTTACATTCTTCTCATGGTTGTGCTTGCCCATTTCAGTTAGTTGTGTCGGGATCGCAGTTGCAGATGATTGCCACTGTGCGCGACGCTAAGGGAAAACTAGTAGGGTTTCGCGTGTTCATGCTGGAGGCAGGGAGGTGGATCAGAGTTACAAGTTTAGGTGATCGAGCGTTGCTTGTCAGTGATTATAGATCTGAATCGATCCCTAACAAAGATTTTGTTGGGTCGTCGGAGTTTATGAGTAACTGTATCTATTATTTTCCGAAGGGAGGGAGTTCTCTTGTGTCGGTCTACTCGTTGGAAGAAGAGCGATTCCGTGCCCTTGTTCTGCCCTATGGAATAAGGGCAGTGGACTGGTTCCATGCCTGCAGGATGGTAGCAGGAATGACTTTGATCAAATTTGATCTCGAATTGATCTCAATCTGTAGTTTCATGTCCAAGATGATAATTTCAAATTGGTTCTGCATGAACTAGATTTTCCTTCTTATGGTTATCGAATTCTTTTAGTTTAGTGTTTTGTATTGCTTAATTAGTTTGCTTTTTTTTCCTTTGAAATCTTTCTCTCTCTATATTTTCTTCAGCCGGAGGGCTGTGAAGTTCTCCAATCCAAGCTTTCAGTTTTGATCAAATCTTATTGAGCAAATGGCTCACTTTGAATATTCCTACTCGTATGAGGGAAAAAAAAATGAAGTTCTTTTTCTATAAAAGGAAACTTATAATCCAACTGTTCTTCAGATGTTTTAAAGCAAATCAGATGAATAACCCTCTCTCTTACCCATTGCCCAGATCTTGTGGCCCTCTAATAATCCGGCCATTGCCTAAATATGTTAAGCTTATAGTTCTTAGATTTCATAACCTCTTTCTTTATAATGAAGAAAGAAAAATATAGAGTCTCCACAGAGAACAAAAACGAAATTATCTTTTAAAGCGTGTATTTGATCTATGTCACAGTTGCACGAACGCAGTCATACAAAGACAACAAATTCTGAAAAACACACAAGACATGTGCATTAGAAATGTCTTTGACGCACACTGACTGTAAAATAGAATATGTCTATACTACATAAGCATTGATGATGTCAGTGTATTCTTTTGTATGAATAGTCATTAGGGTTGCTTTGTGATGGAGGTAGAAGAAGATGATTGTGTTCTTTATTGCCAGTAGACATACAGAATTTACCTGTTACCATAAGTCTGATATCCAAATACACAAGACACCTGGTTCTGTCATTTGACCTTTCATCGGTTACAACTTATCTGGGGGTTTCTTCCAACAATAACACTTTTTAGAGCATGTAATTTAGTTTTCATTAACTTAATAATGAAAAAAAAAATCAATCTTCACACGGAAGAAAATGAAATTTATTCTTATTTTAATTTGTATGACTATGTTCACAGTAATAATCATATTTATGTTGAAAACATGTCTGATACGATTAGGGGCGGATTCAAAAATAAATTTTGGGATGAGCCGTAATCTTTTATAACATATACTTATGAATTATATGAATTTGTCAAAAGAATAAAACAGTATTCTTCACTAAATCAGGAGTGGAAATAGGAATAAATTTGTTAAAAGAAAACTAAAATAGAAGGGATCTAACACAACATATGAAAAAGAACAAAAATAGAAATGAGTTAAGACAACATATGAAAAAATAAGCCGGGTTATAGCCTGGCCTAGCCCACTACTGGGCCCGCCCCTGATACGATATAGCCCACTACTGGGCCCGCCCCTGATACGATATAGGTTTAAAACAGAAATGCTACATAAATACCGTTTTTTTTTTTTTTGGTTCTTTGTCAGATCAACGACATTAGTTACCAAATGCCACTTGGAGCCAACATTATATGCAAGGAGTCAATTTAATTATATTTTAATTTTTTTTATCAAATCAGGCGAAGCGAGGTTTTCTTGTAACTCCTTATTGAACTTTATCTGTCCGTCTGTCACTCAAAAAAAAAAAGCCAGACCCGCCTCTTTGCTTCTCTCTCCCCCCTTCCCTCAAGCCAGAGACCCGCCTCTTTGCTTCTCTCTCCCCCCTTCCCTCAAGCCAGAGACCCGCCTCTTTGCTTCTCTCTCCCCCCTTCTCTCGTGTTCGGTTCATGTGTGAGTCACACACATACAATAAGAGGATCGATCATGTATTGACATGTGAATTGATCCTCTTATAATATGTTATGCGTGTGGGCATCACATACATATTATAATTATTATAATATATTATAAGAGAATCAATTCACGTGTCAACATCAGATTGATCATCTTATTGTATTTGTATATGACTCAATTGAGCCCTTCTTTCATCCTTTCCCTCCTCCTTTCTCCCCCGGTTCTCTCCTCATTTCTTCGCAAGCCGTAATTTAGTGTCAGAGAGACCGATTGTACTGTTTGAACCCTTTTCTTCGGCCTTTCTTTTATTTCTTCGAGTAAAAATGGTGGGGCGATCTTTTTCCCTGAGTAAAATTGGCTCACAGACTGTAATTTTTTTTTTTTGGATAGATTAAAAGTAAGCTGATTTCACTTTTTCCAAAATAGTATCTTTCGAGAATATTCACCTATTGGGCCGGAGTTGCGTGTGGGCCCTGAGCGCTAGCGGTCAGAGGAGCGCGCGATGGGAGGAGAGAGGGGAAGCTCGCCGGAGTGCAACCATTGCTATCGGCGGGCGCCGTTCACCAGGGGAAGTCCGGTTTCCCTTCTTTCTCCTTTTTCATTCTCTAAGCTTCCCCCTTTTAATGGATTTCTCAACATTGAGAGGAAAAAAGACTATCCCAACCTTGAGAGATCCGTGAAAGAAGAAGAAGGTAGGAGAAGGGAAAAAATTGCTTGCGAAAAAAAAGAAAAGGAGGCATCTCGGTGCTTTGAGGTAAGGGATTAGGGATTAGGGTTTCTTTTCGCTGCTATTGAAAACTTCCTGCTTTTTTTTCATAAATATATTACATTTGTTATGTTGGTGACGTTCTTTTTTAATGTGGACTAGGGATCTAGAACAGGGCAGGAGCTTTTCATTGCTAGTGGTTCGATGGTGAGTCTAACGATTTCAGCAGTGATCTGTCATAATTTATTTCTGTGTTATATTTTTCTCCCTTCTGTGAAGGGGAGAGGTGGAAAAAGATTGTGCTTATAATTTTGCTTTCAATTATGATTCTGATGATAGATATAGAGAAGAAAAAGGTGAAAAAATGATTATTTTCCCCTTTCATTGTTAATTGTGCAGGTGAAGTAGTAGAGTCCGAAACTTTGATACTTAGTTCCTGTCTTAGGAATCAATGTGTTAAGACTTAAGCGGTCTCTTTAGGTTTAATTTTTTTGCTTTCTTCTTTGTGGTTTTGGCTCTTCTTTCCTGTTGCTTTATTACTTTTTTACATTAATTTTATTCCTCCCCCATGAACTGCTTTGTTGCCAATTCTTTGCTTATGGAATCATTGTCTTTTAGATTTGATGACCATGATTTAGCGCAGATGTTGGTTTTAGGGCTAAAGCTGTTCAGTCCTCACTAATGCTCTAGGAAATACCTGAGTGCTGCAGAGTTTGAGCGGTTTATCTTAGGGTAAAACAATATATGTAATTTCATTTGGCCAGCAACTACATTTTAAAAAGAATTGTCCTGCCTCACTGATTCTTACTTGCAAACCCCTATTCAGAAGGTCTATTTGTACGTGAATTTTAATTCATGATTATCTTTTATTTTACATTTTCATAGATGGCCTAGATAATTATTTTTATTCCTTCCCAGGACACTCAGAATTTCCTTTGATAATTGTGTTTTCCATTTGCTATAGGATATATTTGATGTCCATGGATATGTTGCTTTGTTGTTATTTTGTGATGCATTTGTTTTAAAAGGAAATCTTTTGGTTCCAGAGAAGGCCACGTTGTTGTCTTCCGTTTGAGTCTTCTTGGCTTTGATTTAAATGCCTAGAGAATGTTGGCTTGCAGCTTGCTATTGGCTGCGTATTAAAATGAGATGTGATGGATGTTTTAATAGTTTCTTTTTCTGTTACAGTGTTTCTTTCAGGTTGGCTATCCACGGAGTGTAAGATTCATTTTCCTCTATGTTTATGCGCTGTCGGTTTAAATAGACGGGAGAAAATAAAATGTAGAACAGCGGTTGGATTCTCAGACCATTTCTAAATTGACTGGAAAGTGCGTTTTCTGTTCTGCACATGACGGTTTAAAAAGATGGAATCAGTGTTTGTTGTCTATGGTTTCTATGCTTTCTTTCTGCTATTTGTATTGCTGTGATTTTGCATTGTTGCACAAAGTTATGTGTGGTATTCTGACATTGCTTTATAGGTCCTGTTAAATGAAGTATTAGTTTGAAAATTGTTTATCTATATGTCTTCGCTCTATTACCCCCATCTAGGGTGTTTATTTTATTTTATTTTGTGTGTATGTGTGTGGGTTTTGGGGATTGGTAGTTATTGTTTCTAAAATTACTTAAGAGAAGAAATTGGCTACTTATGTTCCATCATTCATAGTTAATTCTTCAAATTGATATCATGGTAAGCTTTCAAAATGGAAGTGTTCCAGATGTAAAAAAAAAACACATTTGAATATGTGATCTCAAAGACCCTATTCTGAAGGTCGCTGTAGTTCTGAAACAGGAAGAGATATTTGCAGCCATGGGTAAATTGAAATCTTTAGTTGTTTGGGCTTATTGCTATCTATATAAATACATGCATGTACTGATCTTCTAGTGTCAAAACAAATATAGTGAAATTTGTGGTCTCCATCTTACTATTAATCTGTAAATTATTTTGCAGGAGGAAATGAAATTTGAGGTAGAAATGAAAATTTAAGTGAATTTGTAGATAGTTATAAATGAATTTGTGCAAAGAGCTATAGGATGTTAGTACCGTATCTGAATTGTCCGTAATAGTTTAATTCAAGTTCATACTTTGGTAAATCTATGTGCACATATTCACTTGCATATATACTAACATGTACAATTACGATGTATGCACCCTTGCAGTTTAAATTGTGATGAGGTTATGTGCACCGCATGAGTTGTTTGAGGGTTGTCCTTAAGTTCGCTGTTGTCATGGGCACCTAGTAGAGTGAGGGGATATATGCCCTCAAGTTTGAATTATTGTGAATGTATATATGTGCACTCACACTAGAGTTGTGATGAGGGTACACATGCCTTGGCCCTTGGGTGTCCTGAGCACCAATAGAAGTGAGCGTGTATGTGCCCTCACGTTTGAGTTGATATGTTGAGTTGAGGGTGTTGAGTATGAGTACCCTCAATGTGTTATGAGTGTCAAGAGGAGCCAATCAGGTCAAGTTAAAGCATATACATTTTTTTGTCTAGTTGCTCACTGCATCTTCACCATCAACTATTGTTTGCTCATATTTCTTGGCCGTTTCTTTAGACATGCATGGAGTTCTCCAATATCTTGACCTCATATTAGAAAGGTTCGACTGATGTTGAGAAGTCGCCACGGAAGGTTCTACGACCACTGCACAAGAAGGTTAGGTTTGCTCTAATGTCATTTGATCGACGACCAAAGAGAAAAGAGATCACTCACTCCAATAATCCATCGCTCAAGAAAAATGCAAAAAATTGTGGAAATTTAGTTTTGCAAGAGTGACAAATCCTCATCTCTGGATTTGTTTCAATGATTTCAATGATTTGATTTAAGCATTGAACTTTTTTCGATGTTTCTTTTGTTCAAGGATTACAATGGGTAGAAGGTGTATTTTTGTTTCTTCTCTCTTGCTTACATCTCTTTCTAGGATTTTGGGTTTCTAGGGATTATTTAGGATTTTACATGGATTGAAAGGTTCCTCCCTACTTTAGGGACTTTACGGTTTGATGGGCTTTTCTTGTGGGACGAAAATTTGCCTCATTTTTTTTTTCTCTTTTTATTTTCTATTTTACAACTCAAGACTTATCCCTATTTATAGAGATTTAACCCTAAGCTCTCCACTTGGCAGGACTCTTAATGATGGCAGGATTATATCAAAACCTTCCAGAAATTACCCCAGGACAGAGAACTAGACTTGTTCAGTAGATCAACGATACCTCCCAATGTCCACATACTCTTTTTCACACTCTTTTTCTTAAGATTCTGCTTCCTTGTGGATTTGATGTTGATAAGAGAGTCACCTTCAAGAATACAATTCCCTAACAATTTTTTTTGCAGAACTTTTACAGGCCAAAAGTTAGCGTACATCTTAATTCGATTGATTGACTGGAAGTCTACTCATTTATAACCTACCATTTTGCATCTCCTATTATCATCTCTCAATGAATCCAATTCCTGCACCTTGCTGGCGTTAATGCCTCGATGTTGAATCAAACTTAAATCAAGGCAGTAAAAAGGAGCAATCCATCTGCCATCAAGTTAACTTCAAGGCAATGAAAGAGATGAGGAATCCATGCATTTTGTCACATGAAAGAAGTTGTATTAGACCAACGGAAGAGGGAGATTGTGTTTAGCTAGCCACTCGTGTACTTTTGAGTTGGCCGAGCTAACATTTCTATATTGCAAGGAAATTTCCTTATTAAGACTAAAATGGGGACTGAAGAAAGTTCATTGTTAACACTTGGTCCTTTCTGACCTTGTCGTCATACTGTAAAACTGAGATTAAGTTTTGGAATCTCGGTATCAGTGTATGCACCAAGGTTTTGGTATCAAAGATGGCACGTCATCAAAATATCGTTTCATCTTAGTTGTATGGACAATATCAGTATTGTCTTGGTTATATCAACAAGATCGATACCGTCTCAGTTGTATTAGCGATATTGATATCAGTTGGCAATATTTTCAAACCTTAAACCTTGACTTGGTGAATTGGTGATCGAGAAAACAAGTAGAAAACATCTAGTGGATAAGGAAAGAAGTTAAAAAAAAAAAAAATCTTACTTGACTAAGCTTAGCTAAAAATACAGAGAAATAATAAAATCAACTCTTAACTCACCTAACCTTATCTAAAAGAAATATTTAAGTATGAAAATAAATCTACCCAATTTAAAATTAAAAGAAATCAAAATTGGGAAACCAACTGAAAAGATAAAATGTCCTGGTTGATTTCACAATTAAATAAAGATAAAAGGATAACTCTAAATTTCAAAAAAAAAAAAATCCTAAATGAATAAAATTCTACTAATCTATTCAGTGTTAAACTTTAAATGGTTTGATGATGTGTGACCATTAAAGTGTTGGCAATGAATTGAGTAATTGTTTATTTTATTAACAAAAATGAAGTGGGTTAACCTTGTTGTTATGACATGATGAGGGACAAAATCACAAAATAACTAAGATTGATATTAAATGTGGATTACCTTTCCTGTGGGCCAGTACATGGATTGTTACAATTACCATATTTCAAGTAGTCAACTTTTTGAAAGAACAAATGAAGACCATAATCAAACATAAGGCATGATCAAAGTTATGTATGATAAAAAAAATTCATACATCAGAGTTTTGTATGATTTAAAAATTTCACAGGCTAAGGCCTAAATGACATACCCATGAGGCTAGTGTCTTTTATTCATGATACTTTCTGCAGATGGATATAAATCTCTCCTAGGTGTTGGTAGCATTAGAAGCAATAGTTATGGGAATAATAATATTGAGAACTGAAAATGTTGAACTCATGAGTGATAGATAGTAGTAGGAATAGTAATATTCTAAGAAAGAAGAGAACTGAAACTGTTGAATTCAGGGATCAGCGAGTCCTTGTTCTTTTCCATTTAGGTTTGTTTTTATCTATTTTACATCTTCTAGGGTAATTCTTCATCATTAACAAGAAGTTATAGAAAAGGTTATTCTCATGAAAGCAAAGCCTGTTCACATTTATCTATAGCCCAATGTTCATTTATCATGCAATCTTTATCTCCCGAGGGATGTCAATAACTGCTAGGTGGTAGTAGCCCAAGCCGCAATAATAGCATTTTGAGAAGAGGAGAACCCAAACAAATTGTGGGACAGAGAGATGAAAAGGAAAAAAAATGTGGAAAAATGATGCTAAGAAATTGAGATCCCACTGCAAAATTCTGAAAGGGACATATACTACAAGGCTTTATTAGATTTAGGTTTCAGTATCAAATTGCTACTTGTCTCAGTGTATCAACAGTTAGAACTATGCTCAAACCAACTATGCACTTGAGATAGAGCTATTATGGTGTATCATAGTTTGGTTGAAGATATTTTAATCAAAGTTGAGAAATTCATATTCCCTGGAGATTTCATAGTCCTACAAACTCAACCAGTCACCAATCTTAAGGGTCAGATCCCAATCATTCTAGGTTGATCTTTCCTAGCCACTTCTTATGCGGTCATCAACTGTCGAACTGGACTAATGAAGCTTTTTTGGAAATATGATCGTTGGATCTGAACGTGTTCAATCTATGTAAACAACCTATTGATACCTCTGATGAACCTATAGAAGTGAACATGATTCAAAAATTGTTTAAGGAATACTTGATAAATGAGTTCTTACAGTTTCATTTAGGTTACTTTGACGAATGCTTTGAGAACATTTTTGGTGAGGAAATCATTTACATGAAGGAAGTCAATAACTTGACTGAATCAATTGTCCATAAGTCCTGTTCAATATGGAAACCCCATCCAAAACCTCTCCTACATGGCTAAATGCAAGATAAGTCTGGTCCTCGTAGGGTCAATACTCAATCAAGTACGGTGTTCTTTCCACTAACGTTGAACTGGCTAGTTGTGTTTTGTAGCGTGTGTACTCTGATTCTCTTCACGCGAATTTACAACTCTTTGAGAGAGACTCATACAGATCATGAATAATCCACCAAAGAGCCGTCTTCTACCCCGGAGAGTAAGCGAGCTGGCGGAAGAAGCCTACTCGATATGCTCCTCCGAAAGAAAACCCAGATGCTGATGATCTCAATTATGGAACTTCTATTCTGGACGTGATCGAGCCTCGATCTATTCCTAAACCAACTTCTGGGAGCACCTAAGTTAGAGCTTTAAACTTTTACTTGTAAATCTCAAGTATGCTTATCTAGGTGCCAATGAAACACTTTCAGTCATCATTACGGCTGGCTTGAACCACAAGCCGAGAAGAAGCCTTGTTAATTGTCTTAAGGGATAACAAAGAAGTCATTGGGTGGACCATGATCGATATCAAGGAGATTAGCCCTATGATTGTGCAACATAAAATCCACTTGATATATGAAGCCCAACTCAAGAGAGATCCCCAAAGGGGGTTAAATCCTGTCATGAAAGTAGTCAAAAAAGACATACTGAAAAGTCTTGATAATAGGATCATCTATCTCTGATAGCTCATGAGTCAGTCTTGTCCAAGTTATGCCCAAGAAACCTGAGATCACCATGATCCAAAATAATGATAATGAGCTAATCCCTACAGCGTCTAAAGTGGATGGCGAGTATGTTTTGACTACCGAAAACTGAATGTAGCAACTAGGGAAGACCATTTCTTTGCCTTTATAGACCAGATGTTAGAGCTATTAGTCGAGTATGAATACTATTGCTTTCTCGATGGCTATGCCGGCTATAATCAATTTCTCATTGCTCCTGAGTATCAGAAGAAGATCACCTTTACTTGCCTTTTTGGAACTTTCACCTACCTTCGCATGCCCTTTGGGCTATGCAATGCACTTGCTACGTTCCAAAAATGCACGATATGTATATTCTCTGATATGGTGGACAAATTCTTAAAAATCTTCATGGATGATTTTTTTTCATCTTTGGCTCCACTTATAATGACTTTTTTATCATCTGCAATTAGTACTTAAGAGATATAGAGAGAAAAACCTATCTCTTAACTGGAAAAGTATCATTTCATGATCAAACAAGGAATCATTCTAGGACATGTCATCTCTAGGAAGGGCATTGAAGTGGACAAAGTCAAGACAAATCTCATTTTCAATCTTCAACCTCCAAAGTCAGTCAAAGAGATTTGATCCTTCATTGAACATGCGGTTTTTTACAAAAAGTTCATTAAAAACTTTAGCAAGATGGCTAGATATTTAATCAACTTGTTAGCTACAGATGTATACTTTTAAGTTCACCGTTGAATTCCAATCTTTCAAAAGAAAGAGCTAACTTCTGCTTCCATCGTGAATCCTCCTAACTGAAATCTTCTGTTCGAACTCATGTGTGATGCATTTGGTTATGCAATCGGTGCAGTTTTGGGCCAAAGACTTAGGTATAGGGGGAGGTTTCACCATTTTCCCCTTCTTTTATTTTATGTTCGTACATCTCTTTTTCAAAGAAAATGAAAAACTTGAAAAACTACAAAATATTCTTTTTTTGTCTTTTTAAAAAAACCACAAAAAATAATTAGGATTATCCTTTAATAGTTTAGTGAACTATGAGTAAGTAAACTAATTTGAGTTTGAAATTCAAGAGTGAAGTCAAATTAATAGGATTTCTGAATTCTTAGAAGTAGGGAAAATCTGAAAAATAACTTGATCTTGATCGAGTTCAAGCTCTTTTGCCAATTCACATTTTTCACGTCACAAAGTTCCAATTATGGTGTGTATAAAGAAGGGGTTGATACACGTAAACATAAAAAATACTCAAAAAAAAATGTTACTTGAAGTGTTTTCAATTGAGTGGATGAGTGTTGAGGCTTCAGGAAGCAGTAACACTCGGGTCAAAAGAGAGATAAGTTTGTATAAACAACCCCTATAAGTTTGTCTAAAGCTTTGAGGTCTAAATTACTTGAGTAATGAGCTCGAGGGGTTTTCAAGCCCAATGCTCTAAAACCATATGGTTTGGGAGTTACTAGCCTAACACTCACTAATGGGTAATCTAATCTAGTACCTAAGGAAGTTAGACAATAAAACCTATCAAGTTATGATAATAACAAAGTATGCTAAGTGTTAAAGGGTTCGACTTTTATATCCCATACTTGAAACTTTTCTCACACTCGAAGTACAATTGAATTTGGTCAAATGATGGTTAACGTGAAAACTAAGGTCTAATTCTTACCATGAGATCAAAGAGTCCTTAATATGAGACGAAAGAGTCTTTAATATGAGATGAATCTAGAGACTTATGAAATTTATCACTCATAGTTAGCTAAAACTAACTCAGGGTAACATTAGAAAAGATTTTTCTTTCTTTATTTTTATTTTTGTGAATATTTCTTTTCCCTTCACTTCATTTTTTTCTTTATTTCTTCCTACTTTTATTCTTGATTTTGTGAGTTTATCAGTTGCAAACCCTCACGAGACATAACTTATCCACTAGGGGTGACCTAGGATTTAACGGATTGTTGCACATGCTTAGTATAATCGTGATTCCTTTAAAAGTGAGATATATTTTTCTTGCTTTTATAGAATATTTTAGATTTTAAGTTTTTTTCGTCGAGGACTAGCAAAAGATAGGTATGAGGTATTCTGTTGAGCCCAAATTTCATACACTTTTACTTACTCATATCTATTAATTTTATATCTAAAATAATTCTACTCGAGTGTTTTTAGTTAATTTTGCAGAATATAGGCATAAATGCAATATTCCACAAGAGAGCATGATTTGATGCAATATAAGAGTCAAAGCAAAGCTTACGAACTCAGACCATGATCAAGTCACATTGAAGCCATACTCAAGGAGAAAGTTCAACAATGAATTGATGAAGCTAGAGCTCTCTATTCTAAATTTGAATAGTAGAGAATCATCTTCAATCAATCCATATGTTATTTGTAGTAAGAGATGCAATAAAGATCTTAGCAGTTAAGCAGTCGCAACCATGGTTCACAGTCGCGGTCTCAGCCGCCGACTCGGCGAGCACTGAGACGGATCGGTCTCGGTAACTCGGATCAGTATCGGGCGATACACGCGAAACGCTACATAGAAAGCTCAAAAATTCTGAAAAAATAACGACAAATCTTAAAAAAATGTAGATATCTCCATTCATGTACTACATGTCCAAAATATATCACATAGCACACTAAACATAAAGTGAAAATATAAATGCACGCTTCGTCGGTAGAAACATATCAAAATACATGCACAATATAGTAAATTGCACAAACTACATTCATAAATACATGTTAATGTAGTTATTTCCACATTGAATTGCGATGAGGTACAAAATCATCATCATAATGCTGAGTCGACTGAGTCAACTCCGATTCTCGACCGAATCAGTCTCCTCTGAGTTGAGTCGACCGACTCGTGACTCGGACTCGCCTCGGAGCGGGCCGAGACGGATACGACTCGGCCAACTCGTCTCCGACTCGGCCGAGTCTTTGAACCGTGGTCGCAACTACAATAGGTACAGTTGAGATCCTAACAATCAAGTAATTGTAACTACAAGAGATGCACTTAAGATCCTAACAAACAAGTAGTTGCAAATATAGGAGATTTAATTGAGATCTTAACAAATTGTAATAAACTTCTGAGTATAAATAGAGGAGGGGGGGCTTGAGGACACTTGTATCCTCCAAAGTCTGAGTAGAAGCTTGATGCTACAAAAGAAGAGCTTGGAGCATTTGTAATATGAGTTAAATATCAATAAAGTTGTTTTTTTATGATTTTTTTCTTCTTCATTCTGTTTTGTTTTTTTAGCATCAGGTGTAACTAATTCTAATATTTAGGGTAGGATAAAACTATGTTAACAAAATGCTTAAGAAGCTAGTAACTCATCTCTCATATTGTGCTCATTGTTATGATATTGTTGGGTTAAACAATATCTAAATAATCGTTAAATCATTCAAGGTCTTTGATAAATTAAGAGTGAGTAGTATTACTCTCGTTTATACTTAGAGAAAATGATTTAGGACTATTAAAATTGTTCTTTAGTTTAACTTAATTATCTTTTAAAATTAGTATCTTACTTGCCTACATAGCTCATGAATTGATTGGTTATGATGATCACATATAATCTATATATAATTTTTTGTAGCCAAGTAGAAAGTAAAGAGTTTAGTAGTTGTCATGTCATATTTTCCGATTTGTTAATACTTAGCCATGGTATAAATCATGATATTTTGAGAGGGAGTGAACTAGTTAGTTAGGTTTTTCATGCTTATTGGATTTTTTTTCCTAAATTGTTTTTTATTAGTATTTTCTTAAAAAAGTGAAAATCAACTATCTTCTAACTTTATTTCTTACTTCGCCTGAATAACTTCTAAGTCACAAAAGAATATCTTTTCCCTGTGGATCGACTCGTATTTGCCTGTACTTCACCGTACGCCATGCACTTGTGATTTATTTAATTCTTACAAATAAGATTTTTGGGAATAACTATTACCCATGCAGATATTCTCTGATCCATCAAAAACAATAACACACCATCCCATTCCTTAAACTATAAATGGAAGCGCGTGCTTCACTGAAACTAGTCATTTAAGAAGAAACAGAGTATCCCTGCTGTGCACTTAAAAATTCAGAATC
Organism: Agave tequilana; assembly: GCA_038442645.1. Lineage (NCBI taxonomy): Eukaryota > Viridiplantae > Streptophyta > Magnoliopsida > Asparagales > Asparagaceae > Agave > Agave tequilana. The sequence continues at coordinate 112,209 of JAVJIF010008383.1, forward strand.
ATGCAGGCCACATGCATGAAACCGCCGCTAGTGAACTGTGTTCTAGTATATGTCATGCTTCCAGTTAAGTAAAACCTTAAACGTTCTTCATTTTCAATATAAATCATGCCAATTGCTCTGAACTTTTTTTTTAAAAAATTTCCCCCTCTTTTGGCTGCAGTTGGTCGTGGTCAATGCAGATAACATGTTTGAGAATCCTGAAGCCCGGCGTAACTCAGGCAACTGAGAGCAGCAAATGTGGATGGCGTCATGGTTGATGTGTGGTGGGGGATCATTGAAGGGAAGCCGTATGATTGGAGTGCCTACAAAAGCTTGTTCTGGTTGATCAAGGAAGAAGGCCTAAAATTGCAGGCCGTTATGTCATTCTACCAGTGCGGTGGGAATGCACGGGATGAGATTAACATTCCTATGCCGCAATTGGTTCGTGATATTGGGTGTTTGGATAATGATAGCTTCTATACCAATAGAAGTGGTAATAGGAATCAGGTGTATCTCAGTATTGGTGTGGATAACAGACCAAAAGTTGGCTGGTGGAACTGCTGTAGAGGTTGAGTTCAGAAATTCTAAATATATGTAAGCATAATTCTAGCTTCCGTTCTAAAATTTTAAGGAAAATTGTTCAAGTTAATACTAGGTTCCATATTTCAGTAGTAGAAATTGATCACATACGCTTAATATAGAAGCTTTATACAGTTTCATCACTAAGTTCTCGCTGATGGGCACTCTTTAAATGCTTGATTTGGAACTATTAGAAATTTTCAACTTCTTCCCTTGTGGTTTTGACAGATTTACAGTGGCTACATGAAGAGCTTCAGAAAGAAAATGGCAGAATTATTGAATGGCACAATAACAGACATTGAGGTGGCCTTGGCCCCTGCTGGAGGGATCCTATCTACTGAAACAGAAATGAAAGTTCCCCGGCCTTGGAGAATTTCAGGTAAATTACTCAATTTTCAGTGTTTGAGTGCTTATCAGCTGTCCTAAATTTTATTTTGCATTTAACTGTCCCTGTTGTTTATGTCTCATACTCTTATCATCAGTATATGGATAGTTTGCCTTCTACATAGTTAAGGACTTCAAATATATATCTGTTTATGCTTAAGTCAATGAACTCTTTCCAACTTTTTCCTTTTTGTGCATTGAGTGGTTGTAAGCTATGTGATTCTTAAATATCAAATTTTGTTCACTTCATCGTATTTCTTTATAATTTTGACAAAACTTGCAGTGTGATGATGGATATCTGCGAGAAGATTCCAAAATGGCTGCAACTGAAGCGAGGCATCCTGAATGGAATTTGCCAGAGGGTGCAGGGCACTACAACGACACACCTGATAAAACCAAACTTTTTTGGAACAAACAGAACATATCTTACTGAAAAGGGAAATTTTTTCCTGACATGGTACTCCAACAAGTTAATTGAACATGCCGACCAAATCCTGGACGTGGCTAATCAAGCTTTTCTAGGCTGCAAAGTTATGCTTGCTGCTAAAGTATGTTGGTCGATTTCAGAATGGCTACAAAATAAACTTCAAGTGATAGCCTAATGTTTCTGTATGCGGAGTTAACAACTAACCTATCACGTTATTTACAGGTATCTGGAATACATTGGTGGTACAAGGATGCTAGCCATGCAGCAGAGCTCCCTGCAGGATATCACAATTTGAAAGACTGTGATGGCTATCGAACCATAGCAAGGATGATGACTAGGCACCACGCTATCCTGAACTTCACCTGCATTGATATGGGAGACTGAGCAAAGTCCAAAGGCTAAGAGTGGGCCTGAGGAACTTTTTCAGCAGGTAAAGGCAAATTACTGAGACCAGAAAGTAACTAAATAGCATCGAGTAATAAATTTTAGTTCATCACAGGTATTTAGTAGGGTTGGAGAGAACATATTGAGGTGGGATGTGAGAATGCACTCAATCTGTATGATCAGCAAGCTTACAACCAGATCCTGAAGAATGCGAGGCCCAAGGTGTAAACCCGTGTGTGGCACTCTGAAGCTGAGGGTCACTGCAATGATATATCTCCAACTGGGACCTGACCGGCTCGTGACAAAGAATTTCGATTGGTTTAAAATTTTTGTGAAGAAAATTGATGCTGATTTGGTAAGTATTGTTACAGAATGAACATAGTTGTGGTCTCTTCATCTGCTAGAATCTATTTGGGGACGAATTTGACTTGCACACACATTTGCTAGATTATTGCCCGCATCCAGAGAATTACTTCAAACCTATAACTCCATTGCAAAGATCGAAGCCAAAGACTCCAATCCACGGAATTCTGGAAGCATCAAAAGTGATGCCGCCCTTCCCATTCGACAGTGAAACTGATATGCCTGTGGATCTCAAGGTGTCGGTTTTGACATAATGAGATCCTATCATCATGTAACTGCTTCATGAAGTGAGGCAGCTGTGAATTGAAGTTGGAAAATTCACTGCGAGTGAATGCGAAGTGGTTTATATGTTTCTATTGTTGTGCGCAGCGGGGTCAGAAGAAAAACACAACCATCACCACCCTTGAGGAATCCGCCCTCCTGGCGGACACTCGATGCAGCCGAAGAAGCAACTAACGCAACAAGGAGAGCAACCAACAGAGAAAAAACAATCAACGCACAAATTTAACGAGGTTCGGCCAACGTGCCTACGTCCTCGGGACAAGGGAGAGGGAGATTTTATTGATTCAACAATCAATTACAAATTATTCCTTCTTCAAGGAATTTGTAATGGAGATTTTTAGTGAGATACAATACATGAGGCCTCTAGCCTCTATTTATAGCCACAGAGTCCCTGAATTTATGGAAACTCATGTTGGATTCAATTCCATCCAGGAAAGGAATTCGAATCCTAAAAGGAAAGTCTAGCCGCGCCTGTCAGTTGACCGGCCCATGCCACGGTCGACCGGCCCGGTCGATCGCGCCTACCCGAGAGCAGAGCCACTTCAGTCGGTCAACCGGGGCTGTTCGACCGCTCCTTCCTGTGCACGCAGGTGCACGTCGGTCGACCAGGCCGGTCGACCGCTCCTTCCTGTGCACGCAGGTGCACGTCGGTCGACCGGGCCGGTCGACCGGCCTCCTCTATCGGTCGACCGGGAGGTCGACCGGGAGCACCTTTGGCCTGCTCCATGCGTCGTTTCTCGCTTCTTTGTCGTCCGATCTCTGTGCTACCTTCTTCCATCTCCTCTATCTCCTCTCTCCCACATCTATGATATTACAGGTATCCTGTTCTGAAATAGTCCTTTATATGATTATTTAATCTTCTTGCTTCTGCTCTAGCTATTCATTGGTTGCAATATGAGCTGCAAAATTCATAGCAGATTCTCTTGTTCAGAATCCTCTCTCTCTTTTTGCTTCGTGAAGCCAGTTGCTGTCTCTGTTGTACACCTCAGGATCAAGCTAATTCAATAATTTTCTAAGGAATAAGGCCAGGGAACTGCCTGAATTTTATTAAAAAATAATGGACTGAAGACTAAATTTCACTAAAATATCATGAGCTTGGGCTGGTTCCGTGGAAAACTCCCACAAATTTACATCGGAAAATTCTAGAAGCTACCTCCATTAATCTCTTCATTCTCAAACGTTAATGTTGACAGTCTTAATGTTGAAATACCCGTACTTTAAAAGTGTCTAAAATAATAACAAAATATATAAAAAATATTTCTCACATAAAAATATGGAACAATCATTGTAAAATTATTTTAAGACCTCACTAAAGGACATATAATTTATTATTTAAAACTTTGTTAGCTATTTATCATTAAAAAGTTATATAATTACTCGATAATAGTAAATAGTAACTATATAATAATTTATTATTAAAATTATATGAAAATATTAATAACTATTTCTTAATCATGTAATCATTCAACAATTGTTATTAAGTATATAGTGAATAAAGATGTATTTGAATTACTTTAATAGATGCTTTTCTTCTTGTTTAGTAAGTTAGAATCATAACCGAGCTATGAATCAAATAACTTTTTTCTTAAACCTCTGATGGGGGCTACTTTTTTCTTTTCTTAAAAAAGTAAAAGGTTGCTTTGTCCGGTGTGATCATAATCTTATTATGTATAAAATCTTAAACAATTTTATGGTGATGAAAGTGATAATATTAAAAAAAAAAAATTCTACCAGTTTTCAAGATTTTAAACCATTAAAAATAGTAATAATAATATTAAAATGAAATTATGAGAGTGAGAGAATCTCTGCAAAATGCATACATGTTGCACGTGCCAAAAAACTGATCTGCTCTCAAGTTCTTAACTAAAACAGCTTAAAACATCTCAGGGGGCCAATGCTAAATTCCTAAGGTGTTGGCGGGCTAATATCAAAATTAGGTCTACTTCGAGGGGGTTGCAGTAAAAAGACACAGGAGAAACTTGAAGGGCTGAGATTTCTTTCCTCCATTTTCTCATTTCTCCTCTCAAAATTAAGCAGCCTCTCTCTCTCTCTCTCTCTCTCTCTCTCTGTGGCCAGCGTCGCTATGTCTTTCAGAGCTCAAGAGATCTACAAAAAGATCGCAAGGAAGGTCAGCGGCGACTCGTTGCCGGCGCAAGTGATGGAATCGGTGAAGGAGATGCTCCCCAACAGCAAGATCGTGATGAACCGGGCCAAGCGCGGCTTATTCGCCGGCCGCCACATCCAGTTTGGGAACAAGGTCGCCCTCCAGGGCCTCAACAAGTAAGCCAGCACCCATCTCCCCGCTTCCCTTTTACGAAACCCTAAACCCTAATTTAAAGCTGGAATCTTTTGGATTTGGATATTCGTAAAATTGAAAGAAAAAAGTTCTCTTTTATATTGGAATTAGATGAAATTCGGATACTTTTGATTAAATAATTAGATTTTGTTTGATGGAATTTGAAGCGTTCTGGCTTTTATATTGCTCTAGTAATTCCAGAATGTATGTAAGTTGATGTGCAAGGAGAATTTTTTTAGACTGCCTGTGAGGAACCCATAGTTATTGAAATCCACTGCATAAATGGAAGACTCTTTTCTTTAGTTTTGAAATCACAAGGTTTGTAGTTTTGAAGCTCTATGCACAACATTCCTGATCTTGGACATTCTCATGGACCTTTGATTGTATATGACACTCAACGAGCAGAAGTAGAATTTGCATCTGTGCATGGCCCACAGAAGCACTTGGTGATTGAGATAATCTAGGCCAATTTTTTTTTTATTGTTATTAGTTGCATTATCAAGGTCAAATACAGCTAAGGCATTATGTATATACTGTCCATATTGAAAACAATTGGGAGATTACCAAGGGATAACGAGCTTCTGGAGGCTAAGAGAATGGAAAGTGAGTGAGGGAGAGTATGAGTTGTCGATATTTAACCACAAAGGAGAATATATACATAGCCCAATACATATGGAACTAAAATTTGTGACAGCAGTGGACATATAGGAATGGGTAGTAGAACATGAGCTAGGCAAGGTTTTAAAATAAATGCTGGATTCAGTTTGGTCGAATCTAACATTTGACCATTTTTATTTAGATGATCGAAATTTTTATCCCAAAAAACTCAGATATAATGTTTATCGGTAGGGGAATTATTTTAAGGTTGCGAGAGTATTGATGAGAAAAAATTATACGGAAAGATAGACATATTGGCCATGGAAAGTGTATCTACTATTTAAGAAATGGCTTTAGAGTTCTCGAGGAGCCGTCCCCATTTCTCACTTTATTCACCCGATATACTATTGTCATTGTCATATCAATTATAATGTGGGTGTCTCTTATACTTGGTGTGTCATTTTCTGTGCTCTGCACACTCTTGAACATGACAGTAGGAAATTAGACAGATTAGATGGCAGAGATCGCACTTATTGCAGCCTTTCTTATTTTAGTATTAAAATTTTATTTATACAAATCCATTTCCAGTTATACTTGACCTAGCATGTATTGTGTCACTTAAACTTGTTGGGATACCTTATTCCTGCAGTTCTGATTGACAGTGTAAGAAATTACTCTCTGTAGCACTTAAGGGACATTTTTTTTTTTATATTTTACAGTGTAATGAAGTGTTGGAATTATCATTTACTGAATTCATCAGAGATTCTAGCTCTCCGAATGTTATGGCATGAGCATCTAGGTCATGCATGGCAAGTCAGCCTGTGCATGAGAAGTCTTGGTTGGGAGATCACGCTTGTTAACTCCTAAAATGCATTTACACGTTATGAAATATTAGGAACAGTGTTGTTTATCTGATGAGAAATGCCTTTTTGAGAAGTGAAGATTTAATGACCATAGTAAAGAAATATAAGAAAGGAATAAAACTTTTCAATAACATTAGAAACTGTATTACCAGTAATGGTTGCTTTGGATCATTTAAGTAAGATGGTTTTGAATGCTGAGAAAGTGAAGAAGAGATACTATAATATGGTAAACTTTTGATTGAACATCCTAACCCACCTTCCGGCCCTCCTATACACCCAATCAAGTTTTGAATGTATATGTTGCATGGAATGTTTAATATAATGGTATTTCCTGTTGGAAACAGTTTGTGCTAAGATATTGGGTTGCCCACTTTTGCCTCTGGGGAGGGATATCTTGTTCAAGTAGCTTAGCAGCCACATTGATATCAATAGAAGTTTTGTTGTTAAAGACCTGTGTAATCGGTACCAGGATGGAGGACAACCCTATATGATCCTAGAAAGGGTGCTCATGAAAATCTTTTAAGGGGACTCATCATCAGTTGATGAAATATGGATTCCTTCCAAACATATGCCGCTTCATGTTGCTTGAAGTGCAAATGATATCAACGACATCATCATATTTACTTACAATGACAATGAATCTGATTTGAGTGTGGGTTTTGGTGGAATTGGGTTCTTGTTGGTCACCTGTTTCATTTAGAGAACAGGTACTTAGAATAGTCCTGACTGGATAAAGGTGCTGATTCACTCTTTTTAATTGCTAGAATCTAGAAAATCAAACCTTATAACGTTGTTAAATATCAAAATTCAAAATTTGAATTTCTTAGATGGAAATATATATGAGGCCTCTGATCCTGATCACTAAGCTATGGTCAGTTGATGAAATATGGATTCTTTCAAACATATGCCGCTTCATGTTGCTTGAAGTGCAAATGATATCAACGACATCGTCATATTTACTTACAATGACAATGAATCTGATTTGAGTGTGGGTTCTGGTGGAGTTGGGTTCTTGTTGGTCACCTGTTTCATTCAGAGAACAGGTACTTAGATTAGTCCTGACTGGATAAAGGTGCTGATTCACTCTTTTTAATTGCTAGAATCTAGAAAATCAAACCTTATAATGTTGTTAAATATCAAAATTCAAAATTTGAATTTCTTAGATGGAAATATATATGAGGCCTCTGATCCTGATCACTAAGCTTTGGTCGCTTGTTTTCACATGATATTATTCAACATGGCTATTCATTTCACTGATCAAAGAATCGGCCGAGTCGGATCCGACTCGGCCGAGTCGTATCCGACTCGGCGACATCCGGTTTGACTCGGAGGCCCGAGTCAGTCTTGGATCGCCGAGTCGACCCGGATCGGGTCCGACTCGGACCCGACTCGGCGCCCGTGACTTTCTACTTAAAAATCTCGCTCGGGGAGAGAGAGAGAGATCAGATCTGATCTCTCTCTCTCTCTCTCTCTCGCGCTCGCCGTCTCCCCGCGACGCCCTCCGGCCCTCGCCGTCCCACCTCGTCGCCGTAGCCGTCGCCGTCGCAGGTAACTCCTCCCCTCTCTCCCTCTCAGTCTCTCTCTCTCCCTCCCTCTGTGCCTCTCTCTCCCTCTCTTTCTCTGTCTCTCTCCCCCGCAGGCCGCAGCGGCGCGCGCTCTATCTGGCCTGCAGCGGCGCTCTCTCTCTCTCTCCCCGCAGCTACTCTCTCTCCCGGCTCTCTCTCTCCGCAGCGGCGCGCGCTCTCTCTCTCTCTCTGTCTCTCTCGCTCTCTGTCGGACTCTCTCTCTCTCCCCTCTGTATCTCTCTCTCTCTGTCGGACTCTCTCTATCTCTCACTCTGTATCTCTCTCTCTGTCGCACTCTCTCTCTCTCTCTCACTCTGTATCTCTCTCTCTGTCGCACTCTCTCACACTCTGTATCTCTCTCTGTCGCACTCTCTCTCTCACTCTGTATCTCTCTCTCTCTCTCTGTCGCACTCTCTCTCTGTATCTCTCTCTCTCTGTCTATCTCTCTCTCCCTCTCCCTCTCAGTCTCTCTCCCCCTCTCTGTCTCTCTCTCCCTCTCCCTGTCAGTCTCTCTCTGTCTCTTTCTGTCCCTCTCTCTCTCCTCCACTGTGTTCCCCTCCCTCTCCTCTGTCTCCGTCTCTCTCCCTCTCTCTGTTCCCCTCTCTCTAATTAATTTGCATTTAATGTCATTTAATTTAGGTTAGTTTAGGTAAAGTTAATTTAACTTAATTTAGGTTAATAATCTAATAAAGTTTTGTAATTAAGTTAGGTAATTTAATAATTTTATTGAAGTTAGGTAATTAAGTTATTGTAGGTTAATCTAGTATAAATTAGTTTAGTTTAATTTAATATAGTTTCATTTAATTGAATTTAATTTAATTTAAATTAGTTTAGTTAACTTAATTTAGGTTAATTTAATTTAATAAAGTTTTGTAATTAAATTAGGTAATTTAATTATTTTATTAAAGTTAGGTAATTAAGTTAGTGTTGCTTAATCTAGTATAAACTAGTTTAGTTTAATTTATTGTAGTTTCATTTAATTGAGTTTAATTTAATGTTTTTTAATTTAGTTAATTTTAGTTTTAATTTAATTTAACAGATAATTTTTTTAAATTTCAGTATGGCTCCAAAGCAACGCGATATTGGATGGGAACATGGTACCCCTGTTGGTGGAAGTAGAAAACTTGTGAAGTGCAATTATTGTGGGAAACAAGTCCATGGTGGTATCACTAGATTGAAGCAGCATATATCACATGTACCCGGTCAGGTGGAAGGATGCTTGCGAGTATCAAAAGAGATATCTCAAATAATGAGACGACATCTTTCTGAAGGTAGCAAAGAAAGAGCGGCCATTAAATCTAAAAAAGACCGACTTATGAGATCTTTAAGTGAGGAAGATTTCTATGATGTGACCGAAGAAGATTCTGATAATGAAATTGAAGAAGTTGGTGGTTTAGAAGGAGTTGAAAGAAGACAACTGAAACAAGCCATGAAAGAAAGTCATGAAATGGCTTGGAGATCGGCAGAAGGAGTTGATATTGGTGGCAGTAGTTCACAGCCTTCAGGATCAGGGAGTAACCGTGGATTGCGTCGGAGTATGACTATGAGAGAAGCTGAAATTCCAGCTCGTGGTATTGATCCTTACATGTTCCCAACAAAACAGAAATCAATCAAAAGCATGTTCTCAACTGAGAATATGAAAAAAGTTGGGAAATCCGTGGCGAAGTTCTTTCACTACAATGCAATATCATTCAATGCAGCTGATAGTGGTCCTTACTACCAAGCCATGATTAATACTATTGCGGAGGCAGGTCCAGGTGTAAAAGGCCCTACAGGGTACCAGATTGGCAATCTCTATTTAGAGGAGGAAGTGAAAGAAATTGGAGTATATATTGCTTCAATAAAAACAAAATGGCCGCAGTATGGTTGCACGATCATGTGTGATGGATGGAGTTCTCATAATAGAAAGCCTATTGTTAATTTCATGATTTATTGTGATAGAAGCATGATCTACCATACTTCTGTTGATACCACTAATATCTCGAAGACTGCTGAGTATATATTCTCGCTAATGGATAAAGTTGTTGATGAAGTTGGCGAAGAAAATATCGTGCAGGTTGTCACAGATAATGAGGCAAGTTTCAAAGCAGCTGGTCACATGTTGATGGAGAAGAGAAAACATTTGTTTTGGTCTCCCTGTGCAGCACATTGCATTGATTTGATGCTTGAAGATATTGGCTCTTTGAAATCAGTCAAGGAGACATTGGATGATGCTAAGGTGATCACATCATTCATTTACAATAGCCTCAAAGTGGTGAATTTAATGAAGCTATATACCAAAGATAGAGATTTGTTGAGACCAGGTATAACACGGTTTGCCACCGAGTTTATTTCTATTGAAAGCCTTATTCGCTATGAGTAAGATTTGAAAAGAATGTGCACGACTACAGAATGGCGTGAATTCAACAAGGAAAGGAGTAGAAGAAGTGTGCGAGATAAGATTGCTAATCTCATTCTGACTGACCGGTTTTGGAAGAAGGCAAGAGAGGTCCAAAACATTATGGATCCTCTTGTTAGAGTCTTGAAGATAGTGGACCAGGACAAGAAACCTACACTATCTATTATATATGAAGCTATGGATAGAGCAAAATTGGCTATAAAGGCCTCAAATAAGAACTGGAAGAAGTACTGGGACATCATTGATAGAAGATGGGAGGGACAATTGCATAGACACTTGCATGCTGCTGGTAATTCATTTGCCTAGAAATCATATTTGTTGACTAGAAATTGAAACTGTCATATCATAACAATCGTTTGCTTACATTATTGCAGCATATTTTTTAAATCCAGCACTCCAATATTCAAAAACTTTTCTACACATCCAGAAGTGAGATATGGATTAAAGGAAGTCATTAAAAGATTGGAGCCAGATTTGACTAAACAAGCAAGAGCTATTAATGAGGTAATAATAATTTATTTATTTCATCGATATAATGTTATGCAAATATTAACACTTGTGATGTGTATTCTCACAGATAAAATTATTTGTGGATGGAGTTGGAGAATTTGGAAGCTCACTAACTAGAAGAGCAGTGCAATAATCTCTTCCAGCTGATTGGTGGATTAATTATGGCGAAGAAGCTCCAATCTGCAGAAAATTGCCATCAAAGTCTTAAGCCAAACATGTTCTTCATCGGGTTGTGAAAGAAATTGGAGCACGTGGTCGCTAATTCATACAAAACTGCGCAACCGGTTGGCAATGAAAAAGTTGCATAAACTAGTATATGTGCATTATAATATGCGGTTGCGAGTAAGAAACTTGACATGCAAAAGCGACACTGATGATTATTACAACCCAATTGATCTGAACAATATTTTCAATGATGATATTTTGGATGAGTGGATTCGTGAGGGAGAACAGCCGATGTTACCACCAGATGACTTAGGTTGGTTAGATCAAGGTATTCGTCATACTGACGAAAGTGGCGGTGATGATGGTGATGGCGGTGATGATGACAGCGGTGATGGTGGTGGCGATGATGGTGGTGAGGGTGATGGTGGTGAGGGTGATGGCGGCAGTGATGGTGGTAATGTTGAAGAGACTCATGGTATTGGTGGAAGCCAACGAGATGATGCTTTAACATGGGATTCACAATATTATGCCACACAAGATACAGATCATGGAGGCCGGGCGGGGATTTCACAGCAGCGTAGGCATTTGGATCGGTTGGTCGAATTCAGTTCTAGCGATGATTATTCGAGTGGACATGATTACTACTCACATGGTCATCATAGTCTTGAAGGCCATTTACAGGGGTTGGGTTTGACATCTGGCCAATATTCTGGCACTGATTATTCTAGCACTGGTGATTACTCTACTAGCAGCACTGAATATCGAGGTTTTGGGTATTATCACCATGGAGCTGATATTGCACAACCCCTACCGCCATATTACTCTGATAGTGGATCCTCTGGCCAATCATCTCAGCCTATAGGATCTCACCCACAAACATATCATTATCCTTATGGAAACTATATGCCTGGTTTCTATACTTATCGCGGGCCAGATGATAATGATGATTTGGAGCCTCCTCGTAATTCAATGTGGAAATGACTATATTAGCAGGTACTTATGAATTATTTTGTGCAATTTACTATATTATGCATGTATTTTGATATTTTTCTACCGACGACGCTTGTATTTATGCTTTCACGTTATGTTTTGAGTGTTAGGTGATATGTTTTGAATATGTGATGCATGAATTTGGATGTTTACATTTTTTTATGATTTGTCATGATTTTTTCATAATTTTTTTGGCGCTCTATGTAGCGTTTTTTTGCGTATCGCCCGAGTCCGATCCGAGTCGCCGAGACCGATCCGTCTCGGTGTCGGCCGAGTCGGCGGCCGAGACCGAGACTTTGAACCATGATTCATTTGCTTCGTCAACTTATAAAGCGATTTCGAGAGAGGAAGAGAAATTTACATATGGTCTTTATTGATTTAAAAAAAGCTTATGATAAGGTGCCAAGAGAGGTATTATGGTGGACATTGATGAAAAAGGGAGTCCCCATCAAATATATTGACATAATCAAGGACATGTACGATGGAGTAGTGACAAATGGCAGAACTTGTGGAGATATAACAAGTGATTTTTCTACCACAATTGGATTACATCAAGGATCTTGTAACGCCCCGATCCGGCGGGTACGGAGACGTTACTGCGACGTATATGCGCAGGTCAGAAATACCCTCACGTATATACGCTAAGCATCAGTACAGGTAAGAATCAGAGTACGGAAGCACGTGGTGCATTATACATTCCAACACATGAGTACAGTTATAAAGTTATCACCAGATGTGATAAATATTACAAGAATATTACATCACCAATATGGCGCAATTGCGAGAATACAAGAAGATGTACAAGTATGGACAGTACAAAAGATGGCTCAGAGTCATAGCAGAAGAACTCTAGAGCCGTACATGAGGGCCTAGAAGGATGGGGCTCTGGACGGTCTGCTGGAGATCCACGCTACCGCTGCGCCACTCTGATCAGCAACTGGGAGAATCCACACGCTCCAAGCTCCAAAACCTGGACATGAGGATCCAGAGGAGTCAGAACTCCCCGGCGAGTGGTGATGCGAAAGCCAGATGGTGAGTATGGATAAGCACATGTGTATCGATAAATCTGGATCATAAACATGCATTGAAAACCGTGTCGTGGACACAAGCATGCAGGAGCAAGTAGATATACAACATATGATATCAAACAGGGAAGACTCATAGGATGATCGAATAAGAGCAGGAGACAGGCGGGATAGAATATAAGTAGAAGGCAGCATATGAACTGGTATAGTATAATAATCATAAAACCAGAAATCCGAAGTAAAATCCGATACAATCAAATATGGCAAAGCATACTACGGATCCATAGCTGGCATCTTTTATTATTATTATTACTCGTCTTACCCCGATGTCTAGATATGTGAACTAGCGTCCCAGCGCACATATATCCACATCTGAGTAAAACAAGGTTGTTATTGGAAACCAACGGGGTATCAACGAACAATGTTTACAGTGGGTCCCGTACATACCCGGGACCACGGCCCAGGATTGTTCCGTTGCTAGGTGGACGGAACCTGCCACAAGGCGATCAGGAGGGTCTTATAGAATGCCCTTATCAAGATGGTACCAAGAAGGAGGGAGCCAGCACTCCCCTCGGTCGCCTGGAGGCCCACAGGTCAGACCGGAAGTTTTAGTTGCACAACATACCTAGTACCACTGTAAACACGAACATGTATTGATAGCCGCAAGTTTTCCCCGACCCGATGCAAGTTGTTCCTTTTATGATTTGTTATGTAGTTATCAATTTACGGGAATAGCGGGTGCAAGACATGATCAGGAGTTCAGGAGTACATGAGTACTATAGATTCAGGTCACTGTATATATAATACAGGATAACAAGTACAGTATTCAAGTCACTGCATGTAATGCAGGATAACAAGTATAGTATTCCCGTAAATGTGATAATCACAGGTCAAGTATTAATATTTTCAAGAGGCAAGTGATAAGTCATGTCATAGTAAGAAGAAAGTGTCAAGTAGCAAGTCGGGTATCAGGTGATGATACAACAGTTGACAAGTGAATAGACAGGTGTCAGGTATTAGCATGTAGATGATAGGTATCAGGTAAAAGCATGTCAAGTGTTAACATATCAAGCATGTACTTGGCAAGTGATAAAATAATAGCTGAGCACAATCAAGCAGAGCTGAGCAAGCTGGAGCGAAGCTAATGTACAACACTAAATGCTATCACGCTCGGCGTGGTTACCACTCGCAGCGTAGCTAGACACACGTGTCGCAGTAAGCGTTTGAACGCTATGCTACTACTCACGGGAAGCCATGCTCACGGGGTAATTACACTCGAACGGAGTAAACGGTGAAGTATTGACGCTAGGTCCGCCTACCAGGCGTAGCATAGAGAAAGTCCGAGGACTTTAAAACTCAAGGCCGTACCCAGAGATTAGGGTACCTACAGAGAAGGTGTTAGTTTCAAACAACACAAATCGTGAATAATACAAGTCGACCGATGAAATGGGAAAGTCAAGAGGAAAGCGAGAACACTCGCCTAAATACGGAAAATACTGTGAAATCCCCGATCTCCGGAATTCAGGAAATCAACGCGTGAACGCGTTAGAAAGAAAGTGATAGAGAAGGGGGGAAATCAAGAGAGAGAAGGAGAAAGAGAGAGAGAGGAGAGAGAATGTGAGAGCTAAAGAGAGAAGTCCATGGAGAGAGAGAGTATGTACAGGGGGAGAGAGTGTGTACAGGGAGACGCGGGTTTGTGAGTGAGACGCGGGGGTCGCAGACGCGGGAGTTGCGTCGCGTAGATGCCACAAATGCGAGGTTCGAGACCCGCGTTCAAGTCAGGACACGAGGAGAACGCGGACGCGGACGTGGGTTCCGCGTCGCGTTAACACGAGAAGAACACAGACGCGGGCATGAGCTCCGCGTCGCGTCGATGCAAGAACGCGAAGATCGCGTTAAAGATTTACTTATTCGCGGGGGTGAAATCCGCGTCAGCAATCAACAGAGAGAAAGAGAGAGACAGGGAAAGAGGGAGAGTGGGACGCAGGGAAAGAGTCAGACGCAGGAACAGAGAAAGAATGGAAAAAGAAGGAAAAAGAAGAAGAAGAAAGAAAGAAAGAAGGGAAGAAAAGAAAGAAGGAAAGGAAAGAAAAGAAAGAAGAATGGAAGGGGGATGGTCGGCCATGGCCGGCGGTCACCGGCGACGGCCGGAGTTGGCCGGAAACCGGTAGCCCAAGCGATATGTGGAGGGGTGCAAGTGTAGTTAAAATGGAAAAATTGGAGTTTTGGAAATGGTGTTTCGGAGAGCGACGAGTAGGTCCGTTAGAAAGAGAATGACGAGGAGAAGAAGGTGGTGTGTTTGGTGGTGGCTAAGGTGGTGTAGGTGGTGGTAGAGAAGGTGGTGAAGTTTGATGGTAAGAATGGGTTGTTTGGTGGAAAGAGAGGAAGAAGAAGGTGATGTTGGTGGTTGGAGTTCGTGTTGTTGTTGTTGGAATGGTGGAGGAGATGGAGGGGAGAATGGTGGAGGAGTTGGTGGAGATGGAGGTTGGAGATGGAGAAGA
Source organism: Agave tequilana (assembly GCA_038442645.1). Classification (NCBI taxonomy): domain Eukaryota; kingdom Viridiplantae; phylum Streptophyta; class Magnoliopsida; order Asparagales; family Asparagaceae; genus Agave; species Agave tequilana. Next base: position 127,517 of record JAVJIF010008383.1, read on the forward strand.
TGGCCGGCCAATGGGCAAGGGACGGTGGCTTTTGGGCTGCTGGTTCTCTGTTGGCTGTTGGAGATGAAGAAGAAAAGAAAGAAAATGAAAGAGAGAGAAAGAAGTGGGGAGTATATATAAAAGGATATGGAGATATTTACAAGTTGTCATTGACATCATATTGAATGAAACATGCGTTTCATTCAAAGGGAATGGGCTGCGTCCCCATCCAACAAAGACTCGCGAAAACTCGCGTTTGGGAAAAACGCGAATACTGCGTTTACAGAAAGGACAAAAGTCAGATTTGACTTATCAGAGTTGATTTGAAGTGCATTAAATGCAGAATGAATGCGAATCTTCGCATTAAAAATCAGATCTGAGTCTGGTGAGACTCGCGTCTGAGAAAGGAGAGAGAAAATGGGAAAAAGAGAAAAGTGGAATATCAGGATAAAATTCCGGTATCTGGGAAAACACCGAAGACTCCGAAAAAGTCCAAAAAATAAAGTAACTCGGAAAGCTTTCCAAAAATTCTCAAAATAATAAATATTATTTAAAGATTTTTGATGAAATCGGTTTTCAGAAATTCAATCCCATTTTCATAATAAAAATCCTGAGGTCAACCGTCAATATCGGTCTACACCGGGTTGGCCGGATTTTGATAAATTCTGAAAAATCTCAGAAAAATATTTAGATAGAAAATATGATTTTAAGAATAATGTGAAAGCCGTTTTTAGAAATTCTACTCCGTTTGTAAATTAAAAATCTGAGAATCGAGCAACAGTATTGGTCGACCCCGGTTTTGAAGATTTTCAATTTAATTCAAGAAAATTTCAGAAAATCATAGAAAATCTAAAATATTAGAAAATGATGTTTGAAACAGAAATCGGTCAAATCAGAATAACAGAAAGACCAAATCGAGTAAAACACTAGGATCGGGTTCCCGGTTCAGACTAGGGCTGATTCCGAGTTCACGAATCCCAATCCAAGACAAAACAATCGTATAAATATCTCATAATACAAAACAAATACAAGAAGCAAATCGAAAAATACGATCGAAAAATCTGGATACGCAATTAAGTACGTATTCCGGGAACGGAGTGTTACATTCCATCCACCTTACAAAAAATTGCGTCCTCGCAATTTCGATAAGGGGTAAAATGAACACAAAGGGGACAAGGATGGAAATTATACCAATCAAGATATGAATTACTACAGGTAGGGTTCTCAAGTTGACCGAATAACAATCGGGATATAGACATCTTCTGCACTTCCGGCTATATAAGTCTTTGAACGATGCTAAATAATACTGATCTGATGACACTGCTTAGCAATAGAATTTCAGCCGTGCTGCATACTTGATAGCTCTCCGAGAATAAGCCAGAATACTGAAGATAAAGGAAACCCTGATAGTACTGAGCATAATAAAGAAGACCGATAATTGAGAATTCCAAATACCAGGCATCGATCACTCTGAAAGATATAGCCGAGAATATAGAATACCCGTAGAGAATCCCGACTACTGACTTCTGAAAGATAACCCGATCGGGATCAATCCTGAGAATACCCGAGCTTCATAGAGTTGGCCAAAGAGATCATATAATAGCTTCATTCAGAACCAGCCTCTTCCTTTCTAGTATATCCATATCTTAAGTTGGTATAAGGGCTACGAAAAATCAAAACCCCGTTCCCGGAATACGTACTTAGTTGCGTATCCAGATTTTTCGATCGTATTTTTTGATTTGCTTCATGTATTTGTTTTGTATTATGAGATATTTATATGATTGTTTTGTTTTGGATTGGGATTCGTGAACTCGGAATCAGCCCTAGTCTGAACCGGGAACCCGATCCTAGTGTTTTACTCGATTTGGTCTTTCTGTTATTCTGATTTGACCGATTTCTGTTTCAAACATCATTTCTAATATTTTAGATTTTCTATAATTTTCTGAAATTTTCTTGAATTAAATTGGAAATCTTCAAAACCGGGGTCGACCAATACTGTTGCTCGATCTCGGATTTTTAATTTACAAACGGAGTAGAATATCTAAAAACGGCTTTCACATTATTTCTTAAAATCATATTTTCTATCTAAATACTTTTTCTGAGATTTTTCAGAATTTATCAAAATCCGGCCAACCCGGTGTAGACCGATATTGACGGTTGACCTCAGGATTTTTATTATGAAAATGGGATTGAATTTCTGAAACCGATTTCACCAAAAATCTTTAAATAATATTTATTATTTTTGAGAATTTTTGGAAAGCTTTCCGAGTTACTTTATTTTTTGGACTTTTCGGAGTCTTCGGTATTTTCCCAGATATCGGAATTTTATCCTGATATTCCATTTTTCTCTTTTTCCTATTTTCTCTCTCCTTTCTCAGACGCGAGTCTCACCAGACTCAGATCTGATTTTTAATGCGAAGATTCGCATTCATTCTGCATTTAATGCACTTCAGATCAACTCTGATAAGTCAAATCTGACTTTTGTCCTTTCTGTAAACGCAGTATTCACGTTTTTCCCAAACGCGAGTTTTCATCCTCGCGTCTGGGCAATTGCCAGACGCGAGTCTTTGTTGGATGGGGACGCAGCCCATTCCCTTTGAATGAAACGCATGTTTCATTCAATATGATGTCAATGGCAACTTGTAAATATCTCCAAATCCTTCTATATATACTCCCCACTTCTTTCTCTCTCTTTCATTTTCTTTCTTTTCTTCTTCATCTCCAACAGCCAACAGAGAACCAGCAGCCCAAAAGCCACCGTCCCTTGCCCATTGGCCGGCCATCTTCTCCATCTCCAACCTCCATCTCCACCAACTCCTCCACTATTCTCCCCTCCATCTCCTCCACCATTCCAACAACAACACCAACTCCAACCACCAACATCACCTTCTTCTTCCTCTCTTTCCAACAAACAATCCATTCTTACCATCAAACTTCACCACCTTCTCTACCACCACCTACACCACCTTCTTCTCCTCGTCATTCTCTTTCTAACGGACCTACTCGTCGCTCTCCGAAATACCATTTCCAAAACTCCAATTTTTCCATTTTAACTACACTTGCACCCCTCCACATATCGCTTGGGCTACCGGTTTCCGGCCAACTCTGGCCGTCGCCGGTGACCGCCGGCCATGGCCGACCATCCCCCTTCCATTCTTCTTTCTTTTCTTTCCTTTCCTTCTTCTTTTCTTCCCTTCTTTCTTTCTTTCTTCTTCTTCTTTTTCCTTCTTTTTCCATTCTTTCTCTGTTCCTGCGTCTGACTCTTTCCCTGCGTCCCACTCTCCCTCTTTCCCTGTCTCTCTCTTTCTCTCTGTTGATTGCTGACGCGGATCTCACCCCCGCGTCTAAGTAAATCTTTAACGCGGCCTTCGCGTTCTTGCATCGACGCGACGCGGAGCTCATGCCCGCGTCTGTGTTCTTCTCATGTTATAACTTGAACGCGGGTCTCGAACCTCGCGTTTTTGGCATCTACGCGACGCGACTCCCGCGTCTGCGACCCCCGCGTCTCACTCTCAAACCCGCGTCCCCCTGTACATACTCTCTCCATGTACTCTCTCTCTCCATGGACTTCTCTCTCTAGCTCTCTTCTCTTTCTCTCTCTTGATTTCCACCTCTCTCTATCACTTTCTCTCTAACGCACTAACGCGTTGATTTCCTGGATTCCGGAGATCGGGAATTTCACTATGTTTTCTGAAGATTTAGGCGAGTGTTCTCGCTTTTCTCTTGACTTTCCCATTTCATCGGTCGACTTGTATTATTCATGATTTGTGTTGTTTGAAACTAACACCTTCTCTGTAGGTACCCTAATCTCTGGGTACGACCTTGAGTTTTAAAGTCCTCGGACTTTCTCTATGCTACGCCTGGTAGGCGGACCTAGCGTCAACACTTTACCGCTTACTCCGTTCGAGTGTAATTATCCCGTGAGCATGGCTTCCCGTGAGTAGTAGCATAGCGTTCAAACGCTTACTGCGACACGTGTGTCTAGCTACGCTGCGAGTGGTAACCACGCCGAGCGTGATAGCATTTAGTGTTGTACATTAGCTTCGCTCCAGCTTGCTCAACTCTTCTTGATTGTGCTCAGCTAGTATTTTATCACTTGCCAAGTACATGCTTGATATGTTAACACTTGACATGTTTTTACTTGATACCTATCATCTACATGCTAATACCTGATACCTGTCTATATCACTTGTCAACTGTTGTATCATCACCTGATACCCGACTTGCTACTTGACACTTGCTTCTTACTATGACATGACTTATCACTTGCCTCTTGAAAATATTAATACTTGACCTGTGATTATCACATTTACGGGAATACTATACTTGTTATCCTGCATTACATGCAGTGACTTGAATACTGTACTTGTTATCCTGTATTATATATACAGTGACCTGAATCTATAATACTCATGTACTCCTGAACTCCTGATCATGTCTTGCACCCGCTATTCCCGTAAATTGATAACTACATAACAAATCATAAAAGGAACAACTTGCATCGGGTCGGGGGAAACTTGCGGCTATCAATACATGTTCGTGTTTACAGTGGTTCTAGGTATGTTGTGCAACTAAAACTTCCGGTCTGACCTGTCGGCCTCCAGGCGACCGAGGGGAGTGCTGGCTCCCTTCTTCTTGGTACCATCTTGATAAGGGCATTCTATAAGACCCTCCTGATTGCCTTGCGGTAGGTTCCGTCCACCTAGCAACGGAACAATCCTGGGCCGTGGTCCCGGCTATGTACGGGACCCACTGTAAACATTGTTCGTTGATACCCCCGTTGGTTTCCAATAACAACCTTGCTTTACTCAGATGTGGATATATGTGCGCTGGGACGCTAGTTCACATATCTAGACATCAGGGTAAGACGAGTAATAATAATAATAATAAAAGATGCCAGCTATGAATCTGTAGTATGCCTTGCCATGTTTGCTTGTATCGGATTTTACTTCGGATTTCCGGTTTTATGATTATTATATTATACCTGTTCATATCATACTTTCTACTTGTATTCTATCCCGCTTGTCTCCTGCTCTTATCTGATCATACTATGAGTCTTCCCTACTTGATATGATTCGGATTTATCGATACACGTGTGCTTATCTATGCTCGCCATCTGGTTTTCGCATCACCACTCGCCGGGGAGTTCTGACTCCTCTGGATCCTCATGTCCAGGTTTTGGAGCTTGGAGCGTGTGGATTCTCCCAGTTGCTGATCAGAGTGGCGCAGCGGTAGCGTGGATCTCCAGCAGACCGTCCAGAACCTCATCCTTCCAGGCCTCCTGTTCGGCTCTAGAGTTTTCCTGTTATGACTCTGAGTCTCCTTTTGTACTGTTCATACATGTACACATCCTTGTATTCTCGCATTTGCGTATGTTGGTGATGTAATATTCTTGTAATATTTATCACTTCCTGTGATAACTTTGTAATTGTGCTCATGTGTTGGAATGTGTAATGCACCACTGCTTCCGTACTCTGATTCTTGCCTGTACTGATTCTTAGCGTATATACATGAGGGTATTTCTGACCTGCGTATATACGTCGCAGTAACGTCTCCGTACCCGCCGGATCGGGGCGTTACACCAGCTTTGTTATATGGCACAAAATGTTGGGTATAAAGAGATATCATGCATAGAAGATGAGTGTAGCAGAGATGCGCATGCTTCGTTGGATGTATGGTAACACGCGAAGAGATAAGGTGAGAAATGAGGATATTCGTACTAAGATAGGTGTAGCATTTATAGAAGAGAAGATGAGAGAAAACCGCCTACGATAGTTTGGTCATGTGCGACGTAGACCTACAGACGCGCCAGTCCGGCGAGTAGAGCGTATCAATTTAGGGCAAGTTAAAAAAGCACAGGGGAGACCGAAGAAAACATGGATGGAGGTAATACGACAAGATTTAGAGGCTAAAGGTCTTAGTGAAGGAATATTGCTCGACAGGAATGAGTGGAGAAAGCTGATTCATGTGCCCGATCCGGCGTAATTCTCTTTTGGTTCATATAGCCTACCCCAAATACTTGGGACAAATGGCTTAGTTGTTGTTGTTGTTGTATTATCCAACATGGCCTCTCAAGATATGCAAGCTGCAATATTTGTTGGCTGAACAAAAATCTTAACAAATGGAATGCTGATGTAAGAGGCATTCATGGAAGATAGATCAAATAAAAAGTTCTACTTTTCATCTATTTTTTTTAAAATAGTTTGGACTAGACTTGCAGTTATCAGAAATTAGTTTAGGGGTCAATTTATGATCCAACAAAGGAGCAAAAAACATAAGATGTGATGGCAACTATAGCAGTTATTAGTCACATGAATAGTAACAAACAGTACTACCCTTTCAAGAAGTTGTCTAGGTAATTTTTAGGATGTACTATTGTTCTTTGTAAAGTCTATTGAAACTTGAAAGGCTAACATGATCTAGTTGTGTTGAATCAGTGTAAAGCATTTTATTATTTGCACCCTTTCTTTGTTGATATTCCTTTATATTTCAATCATGTATTCTTCCTATACGTATTCATATGGTTCTTAGTCATCCTCTTCCGAATATTGTTCACATGAATTTCATTCTTCATCTTACTCTTATCTTTATAACTGGTCTCCCTCATTTGATTCTGGGTGTAAACTCACAAGGACTACAACACCTATGGAATATCATCGTTGGAAAGTAGTCTTGAATCTTCTTTGTGTGATATCTTTTGGGCAGAAGTGTGTGTTATAGTAGTGTTCATAAGAGATGCTCACGGCTGGTAGGTCTTTAGATTTGGAGGTTGAACTATCTCTGCTCACCAGTTAATCATACATGAACATCAGTGTAGCCTGCTCTTCATGCCCGATTGGTTATGATGGCAGCTTATTTATCACCATCAACCAAGTTCTATTGTACCTTCATCTTTTCAGGTATCTTTGCACCATAGTATATTACATATGTGTCCTTGCATTTACAGAGTCTCATATTGCTGTCACCTCTGTCACATTAACAGCCTCCACATTAGGGGTGGTGGTTACCTTAATCAACATAAACATAGCATCATCTCCGCTGATGATGATACCACCATGCCCATGAATAACCATCAACAACTCTGATCTTATAGTCATGGGTATATTAACTCGACAACTTGAAAAAACCTACTTGTACCAACAAGTTCACATGTTGTCTCTCTTGTATCATTCAACATATTATAGCTGTCATCCCATCTTCATAACCCGAGCTGCCATTGTCCTTGCCAGTCCTGTAAATGGTGCTCCCAGACCATCATCGCTGCCAAGATTTGTTGTTGTTGTTTTTTGGGTGAAGATATCTGTCCTTGTGACTTAGATATATTTTTCATCATGTAGTACAGCTGTATATGGAACAACTTCATATTCTAATTACATTACACCAAGGGACATGCACATTGGTTAAATAATGGGCTGTCCAGGATACAGGTGAACACCCCTACAATTTGTGATAGGGAATCATGGTTGAAATGAAAATATTGATTGTAAGTTGTAACATTCTTCTGTATAAAGTATATAACTATGAAAAATATGCTTTAAATTAGTCAAAAATCTTAGCCTAAAATTTTGTTAATATTAGGTTGGTCTCTCCCACTGTCCCACATCTCCCTAATACTGGGGAGAAAGTTCACCTCCTAATTTTTGTCACATGCCTTGAACTTGTGATGTTGTCACGAATCACATATCTTACAAACTCCCTCAAGTTTTCCGTATCTTGGCCTACGCATATAGAGGAAGGAAAAAGAAATCAGGTTTGGTGACCCGAGTTTGATTGGCGAGCATATGTTCTTATATTGGGGCTAGCTGTCTATTGATACCATGCTGTAACAACTAACAAATGATCAAAATTGTGATATTGGGGTTTCTTTTCTGGTCATATAATGCGTGTTGTAAGGTTCTAGTTGAACAAAAGGCGCAACTAACATAACAGATTACTTTCTGCCCATTACAAGGCTTGAATTCTGAGTTGTCAAATGCACTGTGTTGAGTCTGTAATTTTTTTCTTCTTGGATAAAGATGCTGGCCTCCCCTTTAAATTGTTAATCCAGTATTTTTTGACATACCATTTTACTATAATTCAGACACTTGCAGTTAGTGGTAGATTTATGGTACTTTGAGGTATCTCAGTATCATGGCAGCCTAAACACACTATTCTGACATTACATTTTTCTTATGCTATAGATCTAGACGGTCATGGAAGCCTAATGTACAAGAGAAACGCCTCTTTAGTTATATCCATGACCGGCACATCCGAGTCAAAGTAACTACCCATGCCCTCAGGTGCATCGACAAAGCCGGTGGGATTGATGAGTACCTCCTTAAGACGCCCTATGAAGAGATGGATACTGAGTTGGGCTTGTTCTGGAAGGCTAGGATTGAGAAGATGTATGCAGAGCTTGGTACGGTGGAAGTAGGCTTCTTCTCCCCAGATCAGGAAGAGAAGATTGCAAAGGGTTTTGAAGAGCTCAAGCTTGCTAAGGAGGCCCGGAGAGAAGCCAGAATATCTCAGTCAACGAATCAATTGGATGAAACAGCAGAAAGAGAGCAGACTCAAGCAAGCACCAATGACTTGAAGAAGGCACAGCAATAGACTCCATACCTTTCTTCTGGGAATCTGCTAGTAGAGATCACTGCCTTGAGGTCTACAAAAGAGTAGATATTCAGAATTTGTCATGATGACGAAAGCCTAGCAACTGAAGCCCTTCCAATCATAGAAGGAGAGATTCATAAGTTGATAGGCCTCTGATGGAGAGTTCTTCAATTGAACCTGGGTGTTGTAATCTTGTTAAAGGATCGTATGCCATTTTGTTGTTCCTCCAGGCCTCTAGTTTTGGAGGCACAGCTGCTTGCTGGTATTATGATTGTCTTTCTTTGCTACCTTTAGTCCTGGTTGGTTTCATAGTGATGAGTGTAACAGGCCTCAATACTCTCATGTGTCCCAAGGTGCTGAATTTGCTTCTTTTTTCCTTTTTTTCCAAGTGAAGTTTTGTAATAGACAAATAAGTTTCAAGACTGGACTGAACTATGAGCTTTAGCATTCATTTAAATCAAGCATTTCAAATGCAGTTTAGTGTTAAATGAGATTGTGCTCATTGGGACTGATGGATGATCATTAAAGGAGTTGCAATTGCTCCATGAGCTATGACTTGCTCTTGACCAATGTAACAGTTGAATCTTCGGCTCATTGTTTCAGATTCACACTAACAACACCAATGCTTAACAATGAGAAAAGATGCATATATCTGATTGTTGCATTCAAATTTTATTCTCACAGGTCAAGTGTTTGTAATCATGGTCACAGTACTCTCCAGGAATGGCAAACTTTTTATTGTTTTTGAGCAGAACATATAAATTCAAGACTCTGGGAACAGTTGCATGCTTAATTTTTTCACTTACTTTGCCACTAGCTTATGTATCATCACCTTGTTATTTATTGCAACAAAGATACAAGATCTGATATTTTCTCAAAATCCATTTTCTTCACCGTCTTTGAGCTGCAAGATCAGAACATTGCTGCGATAACAAATTGTAGGACACAAATTCACTAGAAATCGCATAATTTGATTGGTTTCGATGTAGACAAGGAGAAACAAAGATTTGCAATACAAAGATAAAGCTTTTGATCCTATCCAAGCTTGGACAGGACATCATCCAAAGCCGTCTTGGTCGCGGCATAGTACTTCTCAGCTTCTTCGGAGTTCTTGATCTTCGCCGCATGGTCGAGCTGATGAAAACCAAACCAGGCAACAGAAACTATGTCAGATATACACCTCAGCCGATAAAAAATCACTTATGTTTGTATGTCAGAAGGGTAAGGAGCTTACTTGATCTATGGTGCTGAAGAGTTTTCCAGTGAGCTCCTTGAGTGGCTTCTTCTCCTCCTTGGGCTTTGCATTGATTACAGTGTTGAGGTCGTAGCGGAGGTAGGAGGCCCTGAGGCGGAGATCGTTCATCACATATGGCCACGCCTTCTTGTCGATCAGCTCCTTCACATTTAGAATGTCCTTTGCAGACTCCTTAGCTCTTGCTGCAGCCTCTGCAGGAGGTAATGGCTGCAGGTAGAATCGATCCTTGAGAGGGAGCTCGAAATCTCTTGCTTCATCCGAGTTCTCTGTTCCAGCTGTTGCATATGCAGGAGATTCAGCAACTATTAAACTTCATTCTCATGACAATGCTTCATCATTTGAACTATTTATGTGATCAACATAAATTTTTCAGCAGAACAAGAGTGATGTGTATAATATCATCAATCATGTTCATCAATAGACCTTTGCATGTGGATTGATAGAAGTCTAATTTTTTTACTCATGGAATTGTTTCCTCTCTAGTAATCTTGTATCTGCTTGGGAAAAAAAAAACTATGAGACATATGATTCAACAAATTTATCTGCAGAAATATAAACATCTCAACATTCTACATTTCAACATCTCTGTTATACAAAGGGATTTGAAATGTCATTTATTTAGCTAAGTTATGAGTTGATTTAGTGCGAACTAGACAGCTTAATTTTAGTATCAATATAAATTATTATCAGAATTTAGTTGGACCAGTTGAAATAATATCCATTGCAGTGCAAACTATTGTTGGAAATTTTGCAGCATCAATTTTCAATACCATAACTTTTTAAGCCCCCAAAATTCTAACCTAGCAACCTCCATACAGACCACAGAGGCCATGTTTCAATATACCCGTGATTGCTGATTCTTATTTGTTTGCATATGAGATTACTTTTAATAGAATCAACCTTACTGATTTAGCTCATATTTCCCTAGGCTCAAGAAAATAATATGTAATCCAATCTCAAGTTGGCTTTCTATTTATAAGTCCATGTAGCATAAAATTTTGACATTCTAAAAAAAAAATGACAATTTTAACAACCATTAATAATATCAAATATGCAAATTAGATTCTAAATTTTCAAAGATACCAGCATATTAAATTTTTACAAATGCATATTCATCTATGAAAGCAAATGCTGGGAGCTTACATTTGCTAAATTCATCCTTCAATCATGTAGCACACCACTTCTTCTTTCAAGGATTTTTAACATCCAACTCCCAAAAGGATATTACACACATATTATCTTTCTTTATTAAAGAAAAAAGTCATGAAGTTTTGCTGCAAACATTTATATCTTTTAAGATAAGATGTATCTCATTTTATTTGTTTGGTCCCTTAATGAAAAATACTTTACCTTACATTTGGTGGATATTTATGGTACTAAAATTGCATGGGTATTTTTTTTATCACTTTTGATATTACAATTCTCTTGGCAGAAGAAAAGCTTGGAAAGTTCTTTTTAAGAAAAGACTCAGATGATGATGATGATAATGATGAAATAGTCATAGAACTGTTTTAAATACATATAGGGCCTGTTTGGTTGTCGTAACTGGCCGTAATTCGTAAGTCGTAATTGGTAAAGTCTTTTACAGTTGTAAAATGAGTTACATGCATATAAGCTTTATGGTGTTTGGTTGGTAATATAAAGTTGTAAGTGGAAAAGTGTATTGTGTTTTACGGTGTTTGGTTGTCGTAATGTATAAGTCGTAAGTGAAAAAATTGATCACAAATTAACTATTTGATGATTTAAAAGGTTTTAATATTGCAAATAAATATTAAAAATGCTAAATATTAAAAAAATTTATTATTAACATAAAAAAATAATACAAATTTGCATCACCACAAATTTAACTGTAACTGGGCTAAAGTGATTGGTAATTGGGTTGCAAGTGAGTGGTAAATGGGTTGTGTAAGTCTTTTACGAATTACGGTCCAAACAAATGCCGTAATTATAACTGGGTTGTAAGCTATTTACGAATTACTGACTTTTACGCGAAACAAACGGCCCCATAATACCAAGAAACAATCTATTAAGAGGGTAAAAACTTACGAAGTCCACCAGAGGGCGGGGGAGGTGGGCCCAACTTGATGGGCTTAGCATCGGCAAGCACGGCTTTGATGAAAGACCCACCAGCCAATCCGGCGGCAACGAGTCCGAGCGCAGCTCGACGACTCATCTGAGCCACCGATTCGACCTCACCCTGCTGGGCCCTGACTAACAGGCCTGATCGGCCGACCGCCACACGGCTGCTCCCGGCTGGGCTTATTAGCCGATTCGAACCGCTGATTTGGAGGCTTCCCTCAAGTGCAGCTTGAGTGGAGCCACATAAGCCAGCCATTGAAGCTATAGCTTGAGCCATTCTCTCTCCCTCTCTCTCTCTCTCTCTCTCAAGAATTGATTTCTGTTTTGAGTGTGGAGGGAAGTGGAGTGTGTGGGTATTTTTATTGATTCCGGGCAGCGGGCAGGGGCGCCTTATCTGACCGTAGCTAATGGGGATAAGCTAAAAGCCATTGGCTGCATGACACGTGTCCCGTTTTGTGGTCTGATGTTGCCGCGGTTGGATTGGGTTGTATGGACCTATGGGTGATCGACACGTGTCGGGCAGACTTTTCAACCAGGGAACGGTTCGTGTCTGGACCGGACGGGACCGGACCGGACGGGACCGGACTCTGCTTCGCGATTAGCATCGTGATCTTTTCTGAGGGTTCCTGATTACTGATTGCAAGCATAAAAAGAGCAATGTTATTTTAACTTCAGATTTCTGATTGGATTTTAACTCAAGATCTTATAATAGAAGAGTCCTACAAATTATACAGTTGGATGAATGATCCTGTATAAACCATTTGATTGTTAAGAAAATAATTTGATTACAAGTAATATTGAGAAGGGATGTAGAAACCCATTTTTAAGATGAATTTAGGATTTAAAGAAAAAAATGATTATTAACATTATATTATGGTCCATATCAATGAAAGAAAAAAAGAAAAAGAAAAAAAAAGTGGATATTTTATTTGGATGGGTGAGAAAATTGAGAGGAAAATGAAAGTGAGAGAAAATAAGACAAAATATGGTTTATTTGTTTTCTTTCAAGCTCATCTCCACTAGAGTTTGGCGATCAGCATTCTCCCTCTCGATCAACTGATCTTGGCCAATCCCTCAAAAGAAGGAATTTAAAGTTCCTACAAAAAAAAAAATAAATAAATAAAATCCGAACTCAGCCTGCAGCCATCGCCATTCTCTGTCTTTGATCTCCGACAAATTACCTAGTTCTAATAGTCGATGGTATATTGACAATCTAGGAGATTGCCAGCTTGAGTTTCTCTTAATCATTTGACCTGAGCCCAAAATCATCATCATCATCATCCTCGATCTCCAATCATCTAGATCCCTTAATGGGGTCAATTTTGCGTTGTCCACTGAAAATCTTCAAAACTGCATAGTTACATGCTTCCTTTATATGTGTGTGTTTGTTTCGAAGCGGAAATGAGAAAACTCATTTCCCACTTCAGTTTGTTTGTTTGTAAAATGAGAATAATATTGAACTTGTAATACATTAAATGTCGAATTTGAAAAAAAAAAAATTGCATTCCTTCGTTGTCGTGTTTTTGTCATAAGTTTTCAATTAGTGTATTCGAAGTTTAAAATTAGACTCCCGATCTTGAATCTTCTTATGTCGAGCGAAGAACTGTCAGAATCTTTGGCATCATTGTCTTCTATCTCTTTAGCAATTGAAGGTTGAGTAGAATCAACATTATCTAGTTCTTCCTTGCATTCATCTTTCACAATCATAGTGTAGTATTACACAAGCAATCATATGTTATGTGGTAACTCTTATCTCAAAAATGTGCTGGTTTCTTGATGATAGTAAAGCGCGCTTGAAGGACTTCAAATATTCGCTCCACATCTTTTCGATATCCTTCTTACATGGTTGCAAAATACTGCGTCTTTGGACTTTAGAGTTGAGATATATTTTGTATAAGAGTGGACCATTTGCGATATATCTTATTGGCTAAATAGTAACCAGTATCATAATTTTTTTCCTAAAATAGAGTATTTAGCGGGATGAGCAATACTTTGTGCTAGTTTGTAAAATAAATTTGACCATTGTAACACATTAATATCATTATTGGATTTTGATAATCCAAATAAAACTTACATATCCATAAATCATGCGATACTACTACTTCTAGAATAATCGTTGGACCTTCGTGACATCCTGAGTACTGTTCCTGCCCAAGCAGTTGGACACGTTTTTCATGCCCAGCCCTAACCCCAACCCAAACCCCAACACCAAACTTTCAACTGATTATCAATGCATTTAGCCCTGCAGGTTTATGATTGTGCATCTGAAAGTTTTGTGAGCCAGTTATCTATTCGAACAAGGCAACAAGCAAGAGTGGGAAACAAAACCAGAAGGGGGACTATTCCACTGTTCTGCTATTTATCAGCTAAACGATGGCCAGAAATGCCGGCTGATATTACAAACACTATCATGCCATTCTAGCCATCACCTCCTTCAGGACAACTGTTGCATCATCATAGCATGATCTCGTCAATGGATCACTCTTCTTCTTCACAGCATCATCAAGCTATGTCAATTCAAGAATGGCAAGCAAAGAAACCTGTTAGGCTACTGACTTTCTGGTAAGAACCGAAATACAGTTCATTTGCTTCATACCTTCTCCACGCTGTCGAAGAGTCGATTAGCGAGCTGAAGAAGGGGCTGCTTCTGATCATCGGGCGCAGCTGAAATGACCTTGTCGAAATCGTAGTACATGAAAGTGGACTTGAGGCACAGGTACTTCCTCATGTAGCTCCAGGCATCTTGCCCCATTAAATCCCCCAGTGCCAGCAGATCAAACGCATAGTGCTTCAGCCTGAAAGCACTCCCTTGGGGACCAATGTTGGCCATGTAGATGCCTTTCCTTAAGAAAGATCTCGTACCGGTCTCTTCATTAGCGAGCTCTGAACCAAATGAAAATTTTCATCAGTTTGCCACAAAACTCAACATTTGCCACTCTAGAACAATTCTATGTTTTTAGAATGTTCGCTTACTGTTGGTGACTGTTGGGACTGGCAATGGACCATCTAGCCAGAAGCCGTTGTTATTCTCTTCGGCGTGCAGTGGTAGTAACTGGCTGAAGAGAGCAGCAATGGTGGCGAGACCGATGGAGGCTCTTCTACTTGTAGTTGGTATGTTGGTCTGAGGTGGTTGTGAGCATTTTGCGGCGAAGGCGAGGAATTTTGGGGGTCTGTTGCAGGGTTTTCTAGGCTTTGGGAGTGGAGAGAAGAGATGGGAGGAGGGTCCATTGAGATTGGAGAGTGCAGTGGCCATGGAGATGGGTGAGAATTTTGGAGGAAGTGACATGGGCTATTGGATGAAGATGTTTGTTTTAGTGTATGGTTGTGTTGTGTGTTATCCAAATGGAGTTTTGGTGGCTGCTGGCCATTCAAATGGCATCCACACTGAGAGAACAGAAATCATTGTCTGAGCCTTTGATTTGTTAAAGCTAAGTAGTAGTTCTCTCATAGGAGGGTATTTTGAAAAAATAAAAAGTATTTTTTCCGCTTCAAAAATTATTGAAAATCTGACATAAAGATTTGAAACTGCATTTTCTTAAACTGCTAACCAAACTGCCACACTGATGTTTTGTGCATTAGGATTAATTACAGATTTTCTCATTAATAAATTCCTTTGTTCTACTATTTTTTGTGCTTATACCCCTTAAGACCCTTTGAAATTATTATTTTCATCTAACAGATTTTCTCAACTAAATTAATTCTTATTATTTAAAAAGAATTTCACTAACACCCATCCAAGCAGGTGTTAATGGAAAAACTAAAGAAAGATTTTAGGATTAATTTAGGCGTTCATTGGGTGTTAAGTGAAAAATTAAAGAAATTAACAATTAATTTGGGTGAGGTGGGGAGAACTTGCAAGGAGTGTCAGAGTGCAAACAATTGTAGTACAGTGTCCTTACTGCCAAATAGGTCATAGCAAAGGGGTGTTCTGCAATTAACCCTGCAAATAATTTGACTTTTTTTTTTAAAAAAAAATTTACCTTCTTTCTGTTCTCAAACTCTCGCATGAATGCCTCTCAAACCTCTCAACTTCCCGCTCCCACTAGCATCTCTCCACTGCGGTGATCTTCTACGATCCATCGCCAACCTAAAATTCTACCAAAAGGGCAAGCGGCTCCATGCCCACATGATCTCCTCCGGCGTTATCATCAACAACACGTATCTCGCCACCAAGCTTTGCCCAATCTACGCCATCAGTGGCGGAATGGCTGAAGCTCGAGTTCTCTTTGATGGGATTCATCGAAACACCACTTATTGTGGAACTCTATGATCAGAGGTTACCTTTGCATTGGGTTTTCTATTGATTCACTTGTGATGTATAGGGAAATATTTGGATTTGGGAACAAAGGGGATAATTTCGGTTACCCATTTGTTCTGATGGCCTGAGGTGATCTTTTGCTTGTTGAAATTGGTAACAGGATACATTGTGAGGTGGTTGTTGGTGGGTATGAGTCAGATGTTTATGTGGGCAATTCACTTCTTGGAGATGTACGCAAACTTTGGAGAATGGAGCTTGCTCAGAAGTTGTTTGATAGAATGCCGGAACGAGATTGTTTGATTCGATGACGGTACGTTGATACTGTGGGACCCATTCATGAATAGCTCTTGCCACTGTCTGGTCTGTCTGCTGCTATTGATCCATGGACAGTGGAGGTAAAGGCTGTTAGTTGTTGAACATAATATGTTATTGGCACTATGGAAATGTTGGGAATGCATTCGTTTGGTAGTTTAGTTGTGTAAGATTCTAATGATCATATATTTGGTTTTTTTAGAAACAAAGCTGATAACTTTCTATGGTATTATCTGTTGGATTTTTTGTATTAAAATAAAAAGGAAAAGCTTTTATTTCAGATTTTGTTTTACTAAATCAACTTTGATCAAGTCTTAGAATCTAAATCAGTTGAGAAAATATCTCAATTGCTTGGATTTTCTGTTGGAGTGGTTACAACAACCTGGGTTTCTAACTCTATAAATAGACCCTCACTCCAATAGCTACAGACACAACTCATTTTTCTTTTCTCATCTTAAAAGAAAACCTGAAGACTACTCTTCCTGAGAATGGCTTCAGTGTTTTAAAGTATTTTCATCTTTATTTTTCTGGGCAACTTCTTCATTTGAGCAGAGGCTCTGCCCACCGTCCTGGGCTGAGTGCTGGTGAATCCGGGGGATCCTTTACCGCTAGGGGACAAGGCCGATTCAACGTCTGGACAAGGAGACGGGCTTTTGATCCTTTAGGGCAGCGACGTCGCGACTGCATTCCCCAGGCCAGGTTCTTTTGTTTTATTTAATTATAATTGTTGTTACATGCTAGCATAACTGTCATTTTTTCTTAATATACATTTTAAAGATATTGCATGTTTTAGAAAATAGTATAAAATACCCAACAATCTAAAGGATCAAAAATATATATAGAGTGGTTCTTTTCAATATTATATTTTATTTTGTTTTTATCTTTTAATCTAGTCATGTTCTAAATGCATTGCATTTGCTGATTATATTACTATGGTGACTCACTGGTCAGATAAAAATAAAAGACTGATCAAATGACTTTAAATTGTCTGGTGCTCCTATCAAAATTTTGCAATTAAAAATAAATAGAAAATTGATATTATCATTCATTCCCAACAGTATGTACTTTGATTATATGAGTGAAAATACACACTTTGCCCTTGCAACATTTTACTTATTCTTCTTCTTTGTCTGTATATATGTTTGAGTGCGAAACAACCACGTCAGGTCCATACATGGATCCATTGGTCAACAGATTTTTTTTTTTGATTTGGTTGCAAGACAAATAATGATAAGTCCTATCTTATTTATCAGCATGTATCTCTTTTTTTTTTCCCCTTCTTTTTGTATGCCAATTTTGTAATGTATAGCTGCATGATGCAGTGCATGAATTTATATCTGGCATTTAAGAAAGGGATTGTATTTACTTTGTTTTTTTTTTTTTTGACATGGATTTTTATTATACTTATCTTTCATTAATAGTGTGGCAAACTAAAATGAAATAAGACAATTCTTTACAGAACTAGGTAAGTCTGTTTGGTGGGGGACCATCTGGATTACACAAGAGGGTTAATTTCAATAAAATAAGCAAACTTAGACAATATCTCCCTCCCTCTCATCTAATTTCTTTTTCAATCACTTAATCTAGTGTATTGAATCTGTATTTAGTGCTAAATTTTGCATTCAAAATTTCCTCCTTTTATTTAAAAGACATAAAAATTGTTATTTTAAAATGTATATTACTTAATTGCTGCGGCTGTATGCTACAACATTCATGCAAATGCTGAAATTGAGTTATTTCTGGAAACCTTCCATTTTAGAAGTAGAACTTGATTATATTTATTTAAGCTGTTTTGTGATGGTTTCTTAAACTACTTGTTTGAATTTTGTAATATTTATTTCTACACTCTAATGGATCTGTATTTGTGGAAAAACCTTAGAAATTTCTAAGGATTGATCGTATAGAGGAATTCGTGCAGGAACTAGTAAGTGTTTTCGTCTAAACCTTCCGAGAAGTGTTGTTTTCTGTTTTGCTTTTATGATTTACATAGTTATTATATATCCACAGGTGACGAAAAGGTTGCTTGTATAAATGATTGAATGCAACAAGTACTATGAAATTAACCTGTGAGAAAGGCACTTTACAATTGAAGTTTGATATTAGAAATAAGATTTTTTTTCTTTCTTTCTTTCTTTGATTTGATCTTCACTTTTAATGATTTAGATCGGAGTAATTTGTAGTAAAGTTTGCTAATTTATTTGGTTAGACTAATGCTTTAGGGTAAAAGATGACCTTTTTGTATATTATCTCGACATGAATCAGTGGCGCATGAGATGTTTTATCTTTATAACATGATGCCTGGTGACATTGCAAAGTGATTATCTTTATTGATGGGTTTGTAATTTTGGATATTGACTCGTTTATTAATTACATCGCGCACTTTATAATGTTCAATGTTTAGCTGTTAAACAATTTACATTCAGAAATATCAGAACAAAGCCACAGTATCACCTAATTTTGATGACTGAAGAATATAGCAGTTGCAGAAGAAAACTATTTGAGAAGCAATTTCAACGCTCCTTCTTCTTCCTTGATATCTCCTCTCTCAATGGCGGCGGTAGCCTCTGAGAGGAAAGCCGCTCTCGCTGCTGCGCCCACCGATGGTCCAACTATATTTGACAAAATTATCAGGAAAGAAATTCCTTCAACTGTGGTTTATGAGGATGAAAAGGTACACACCTATTTTTTCTTGCGAACATCTGATTTAAACTCCCATGAGTTGGACTACTTTATCGACTCATTTATGTTGAAAAAGTGCATATATTTCTGTTCTCTCGAGGATTTGTATACGAATTGTCCTTTTGTTTCTCTCTTTTCTCTCATTTATTTTTAGCCATCTTGTTGATGGCCATGTGTTTGAGCGATGGCCATGATGGGTAGTCAAAGGATGAAAGAGTTTCTATTTAAAAACAGAGTTATTACTCATGTATTATCTACTACCAATCCTATACAGAATCTCAAAAATGTCATGCATTTTAAATTTGTTAGTGATGAACATGTTATATTATTTTTATTGTTCACAAACTTTGATTTAATTTCCATCATTTTTGTCTTCAAGATTAAGTTGATCACTTGATCCCATTAGCTTACAAGCTTAGCTATCTACTTTTCGGATTTTGTTGCTGCATTGTGGTGAATATGGGATATCTTTACCTTATGTCAGTTGGGCATCACGTCTGTTTAGTAAAACTGGGTAACTTGGATGTCCAGCCTACTCTAGAATACTATATGGTTTGTATTACATACTGTAGAGTTTGATATAAGGGTTTGGATGGCAATTTTTTATTATTTTTTTTTATAACTATCTTGCTGCTGGATTTTCAAAGTAATATGGTCTGCAGCTGAATCTTCAAAGATGCTGATATGTTTCACTTTGAAGATCAAAGTAAACACAAGCCATCTCAGGGAGTCTTTACCGTCTCAATTGCAATGATATTGCTTGCTCTTCAGCTTGCATGGTCAATCATGTAGCCTTCGCACCTAGTAACCTATGTTCTTTGTATTGAAAGGACAAAGTATCTTGAAGAGAATTACCTCACAATGTTCATCTAGACTTCTTTTGAGAATAACTGACTCCATGATCCTTCATTGTTTATTTACCCAAAGAACTTTTTGGTGAGAGAAAAGTTTTAATTACTGTATTGTTTATTTGACATATTTCTTGTGCATGATAAATTTTAGTTATCATTTAACTATTCTCTGTTGGATTAATTTGAGTATTACAATACGTTTTCTTCTATCTCTATTGTATTTTACTATATTCTACACAATGCTTGTCCATTAACCTCGTGTCCATTCACATACCGAGTAACTTGTATTATATTATATAATAGAAGTTTGATAGATTTCCTTTAAATTCCAAATCCTTAACAAAATATCTGGGAGGTATTTCGTCAAGGCAGACAATCTTGTACCCGCCAGCTCATTATTGCAAATTACATATGGTAAACTTGGTCATTCTTGTTTCTAAAAACCATACTACATTGTTCTGTAACCTTATAGAGAATTTCACAAGCTCTAGGCATAATTAAATGTAGAGTGAAATTTTTTTTGTCATGCACACATTTTTTTAAAGGTATTGAGCAGATAAACAAAATCACTTAGCTTGACTGTTTTAGGATCATTCATTCATTAATAAAGTACCCCATTTATGGATTTCTTGCTTTATTGGTTTGAGATTATTAGATGTCTAGCTGAAATCCTCTATTACAGATTTGCATGACGGATTCAGAATTTAATTATGTTGTTTTATACTGTTGAAACATTGTTATGACATTTATAGATACCTTGTTTTGATGGTTTGAAAACTAAGTAAGAGCCCTACATCTTTTATTTTGCATACCCTAATTTAAAAGCTACCAATATAAACTTGTATTCTGCCATTTTAATATTATGAATATAGAAAATATGGTAGGAATCTTCCTATCGTTTTAACAAATCTAGAGTACAACAATAATATTTGTATACTCTTAATGTAGTTGAAACATGTACAGGATGATGAATAGCCATGTGCGATTTTATTCCCCATCTAACTCAAATTGGGATTCAAATTGGGGGAGACTCTGACAATTACTCAAAGACTTTATAGGTCTACTTAAAGATGTCAAGAGTCATAATAATGTGGTCATGAAGGGTTAAATCTCTGACTGTCACAATTTGAAAATAAAAGGGCTGTTAAGCCAATTTTCAGACCCTAGAAAACATAAAGTCCTTTTGATTAAGGGTCTTTCTAGGAGTATATTCCTAGTTTCATCGAGGGAGATGGGGTTAAGCCCATAGTAGAGTTCACCGACAGTGGGAACCCAGCCTACTTGATTGGGAGCTGGTTCCATGAAAGAGGTTCCATGTGGTAGTAACAAGCTGGACTGGTGAAACTCGTGTGGAGCATCAACCCGGATATATTTATATCCTATATGTAGCATTGTAGCTACTACCCCTTCTCTATGGTGAGATGCTCTAATTATACAGCTAGGTAAGGATGAGTTTAACTCTTAATAAGTCTAACGCATGTAGTGTGGAGGGTATATTATCCAGCTGTAGTACCCTTGGAGGACTTACCTACGTGAGAGGAACCGTGATGGCCGCGGTTGGGGGGGCAGGGCTGACCCTAGAAACTCTCATGAGTCGGTTATTGTGAGCATGGCCTTTAACGCTCAACCCGCTCGCTCAATAGATGAAGACTTACTGTGTGTGTATTCTATCAATATCTGGTAAAAGAGGCTAGTTCCAGGCGTAGTCCACTATGTCTCTCAGATGGCGATGAATTCACTAAGGAAGGTTCCAGGCGTAGTCCACCTGTCTCGAATTCACAGTATGATGTTGCCCAAATTTTACTCGTGTTTTATGATTTGGTTGTTTTTATTATTGATTTGTTTTATTCTGTCTTTCCTGAAACTCAAGCTTTTGGGGGGGACTGTTGGATTTTTTATTAAAATAAAAAGGAAAAGCTTTTATTTCAGATTTTGTTTTACTAAGTCAACTTTGACCAAGTCTTAGAATCTAAATCAGTTGAGAAAATATCTCAATTGCTTGGATTTTCTGTTGGAGTGGTTACAACAACCTGGGTTCTAACTCTATAAATAAACCCTCACTCCAATAGCTACAGACACAACTCATTTTTCTTTTCTCATCTTAAAAGAAAACCTGAAGACTACTCTTCGTGAGAATGGCTTCAGTGTTTAAAAGTAAATTCATCTTTATTTTTCTAGGCAACTTCTTCATTTAAGCAGAGGCTCTGCCCACCGTCCTGGGCTGAGTGCTGGTGAATCCGGGGGATCCTTTACCGCTAGGGGACAAGGCCGATTCAACGTCTGGATAAGGAGACGGGCTTTTGATCCTTTAGGGCAGTGACGTCGCGACTGCATTCCCCAGGCCAGGTTCTTTTGTTTTATTTAATTATAATTGTTGTTACATGCTAGCATAACTGTCATTTTTTCTTAATATACATTTAAAGATATTGCATGTTTTAGAAAATAGTATAAAATACCCAACATTATCAGCAGTATATTATCCTAAAATGCAGGCATTATGTGCATTAGTCAAACTCTGAGGTAATGGAGTCTAAGGAGAGATTTTCTCCAGACTATGGGCTCAATGACCATTAGGGCCTACTTTCCATAATGTATTATGCATTACTGGAAGGAGATGGTGGTATTTAAACACTTAATGAAATCATGTGGGTTATATCACTTGTGTAGGGGAGGGAACACTACTGTTCAATTAAATTTAGTTTGCAAGGAATGAGAAAGTTTTGATTGGTACCATATTTCTTTATATGCTATTCTGTCTTATTATTTAGTCTGTCACGAGTACAAATTAAATAGAAAATTCCCTACTCTGAATGTTTGCTATTCAGTATTAAATCTTTTAAGTTGGTTCAAAAGTTGAGAGATTTTACAAAAATGCTATGTTTCTTGTTTGATTTATGCTTTATTTGCTGATAAAGGTTTTAATATAGTTCTGTGTTTAAAATTATTTGGGAACTGAAAATCAAATGAAGTTCTACTATTAATTGATTTCCTTTGGTTATCCATCTATTTTAATTTGCTATAAATTTATATGATTTAATTGCTAAACGCTATCAACCTTTAGCTTTTGATATTTTGGTTTCCGAATCACATCTCTTTTCATGTAAACTAGAAAATTTAATATAATTACTAGTTTTATTTCACTTAAAAGCGCTTACTCTTATTGCATTTAATCAAAAGTTATTCTTTACTATTGTAGTAACTTTTGCTACACAAAATCCTTTCTTAGTATATAACTTTTATTAGCATAATTTTTCTCATTTAATATGCTTTACTAGTTTTCATTTAATAAAATATTAATAGGTGAAGTTATAGTAAATGGAAAAATAAATATCATTATGAGAGTGCATTATTATTCATATAATTATAACTTTGTAATGGCTACATTTAGTGCAAACTATTTAATGGACTTTCATGATTTTAACAACAATAGAATTACGAAGTTGTGTAAGTTAGTACTAAATTATACACTCATCTCGTAGTTATGTAGAAATTTTGATTGCATGATTCTATAGTGACATATTTAAAATTAAAATGATTGGAGTGATATTTATTTTACATAGTCATGTACTAATGACAATCTTTACATTTTTCTATAATGATTTTATGTCATCAATAAGGATATTATTTTGACTATTCATTAAGTGTCTACATCTACAGAGATTTAAATAGAATGATTACATGATAAATATTGTCATATTTTATTCACAACCATTTAAGTTTTCTCGTAGAATTTTAAATTAGACTTCAAATTAGATTTAAAATGACTGTGTCCTTCCAAAAAGATTTGAGGCCGTTCCTTTCACTCAAATATCAACATCCGACATTCGAATACAAGATTCAGTATATTGAAGTTAGATCTATATTATTTCAAGTATTTATAAAGTAAAAAATCAAGTGTTTTGAATACTTTTTGCCATTGCATAAAGTAGGAAAAAAACGACCTAAATAGTGAGTTGGTTAATTTAATAGTGTAGAACATTTGAAACCTAACAAAAATTTGTTTTTAAGGGTTTTTAAATGTTTAGATCATAATCAAATGGCCGGATCGAGAATTTGTATGTCTAAAGATATAAATCTAACCAACTCACTACTTTCGGTCGTCTATTTTGTGCCGCTTGATGGATGGGTAAAAAATATTCAAAACACTTGATATTTGATTTATAGATACTTGAAATAATATAAATCAACTTCAAAGAAGTAGAGCTTGTATTCGAATGTCGGAGAGTTATATTTAAGTTGGAAGGATTCAGGCTTAAATCTTTTTATAAAGACACAAGTAAGTGTATATGTTTACTTTGTATATTGAGTTATGAAAAAGAAATTGACACGTGTTGCTTATTGTATAAAATTCTCAAATATCATATTTAGTACTTACATCTTTTCAAGTCAAAGATCTATAATATATGTATTATTTGCGAAAACATGAACTAGTTGCTTTTATAGAGAAAAATGAAATTCTATATTCCAATGATGAATTGTTCAAAGATGAAAATTCAGGTACTATTAAGAAAATAAATGACGAGGCAATTTAGGATGCTTTGCTATCCGGTAAGAAATAATTTTGTCATCATTTTATTAATACGAAATTTCAATATTTGACATCATCATTGTTTTGATAAGATGAGTAGAATGAATGATAAAATTTTTTACTCTTAAATGCTTTTTCAAGAAAATCTTGATATTTCAACATTGACTAGATTGATCAATTATATGCATGAATTAAAATATCATTTGTTGATATTTTAATATAAAATAATATTTTCGTACTTGTTATATTTTCTCTCAAATGGGTGGCTTCACTCAAAATGAGTATTTATTCTTGCATTAAAATTAAATTTACGAAAAGCTCTTAAATTATAATATGACTCAGGGCTTTATAAGTCTATTTTGATAAATAAGCTGTAAGTATGTGATTATGAAGAGTTAAATCTCTAACTATAATCACTTGAAATAAAAAATGTTAAGTTATGATTGATCTTGGACTTTATAAAGTCTGATTTAACAAAAGATCTTTCTAGGAGTGTGGTCCTAGATGCATCGAGAGAGATGAAGTTATACCCATAGATAAGATCACTGACAGCAAGAGTCTAACCTTCTTGATTGGCGAGTTGTTCCTATGAAATATATTCAATGTGGTAGAAACAAGCTGGACTGATGATACTCGTGTGGAGCATCTACCAGGATATGTTTATATTATATTTGTAGAATTCTATAGGTACTATCTTTTCTCTATGTTGACGATGTTCTTATGATGTAACTAGTTAGGTTGAAATAAATTCTTAATATGTCCAACAAACGAATTATGAAAGATATAATATCTAGTTGTAGTACTCTTAGAATACCTACCTACGTGAGAAGAAAGTATGCATTTTTCAATCTGGGTTAAGCCGAACCCTTGGTAGATTAGTAGAGGGGAGAATTTTTACTTAGAAAATCATCATGCAAGTGTTATTAACTTATTGTAACAACATAAAGGCTCTTTGCAGCGTGCAAGAGGTCCTAATTGCACAAAGCTACGACCTAATCCTCACATAAAAGAAGAAGAGGAAACTAACATGCCAGGTGTTTTTTCCCTTAGAAAAAATATCTCTAAATAAATAATCAGTTTGGTTTCATATGGTCTGTTTTGAACGGCATTTCTGCATAATGTTGGTCTTCAGTGATTAGTGATTCATATTGGATGTGTTTGTTTGGTGATGTCAGAATTGGTTTTTGTTATGCTTTCTTTCTGAAATCTGTTTTTAAATAGCTGTAGTCTCTTAATAAGGATGTCCTTGTAGTGACCTAACTTGGATGCAAGACAAGAGTTTGTGAGTTAAATTTATTTATTATTAACATATGTTGAGTGCATCTGGGATGTTTCAGGATTTGAAGTTATCACAGGTATTTGGCCTTCATGATTTATTTAAAGTTCTATATGAGAGTATACCTTTTCCCCCCGTATTGGTGTTTGATCATTGCTCATCCAGAATGGTCCATATATGCTCTATCAGTACTAGTCTCTCAAAATATATTGCAACTTGTTGCCTGCTAGAAAGTGGATAATGTAGCTTATTTTGGCAATTCCTTGAAGAACTATGGCAAAGTTGAAGATAGTCAATTTTAATATTCAGCATTAACAATAAAGAAAAGTCAATATTGACAAGTCCCATTGTGACATAGCTAATCATTTTCATCAACTGGCCCATATGTCACTTGTATTGGTTGTTTTTTTATATGAGCAAATATGTCACTTGTATTGTTATATAGGAGGAATCTTCATCTTATGCAAGCATATCAAGATTGTATCTGAAGTGATGCATGATGAACAGTAATTTGAGGAATATTAGAGGCCTACTTGTATAAATTTCATAGAAGCAGGATTGGTTGCTTGAAGAATAAAGTCATGGTTCAGGATATACCTACAAAGAAAAAAATACTGATCTTATTTAAAGCCATCCAAGATTCCAAGTGGTGGATGACAAAATGCTTTTGATAGGACATTGTTAGTACAGAATGAATGGCCCTTAAATGAATTGTTTAGGCCCATCACTTTTTATTTATTGTAATGAATATAATGATCTTACCTTCCTCTTTTGTTTTTACACAGTAAAAGAGAAGAAAAAGAATATTAACAAACAAATACAATTTTTTCTCTTTTGATAGTACATTCTCTCTCTTTTTCTTTTCTTTTTTGGGTGCAATTTATGCGTGAGACTTGCTTGTACCCTGGTTTTTTTTGGAGTTGTTTCGTTAAAGCTCTTTTAATGAAATGCTGCGGGAATTTCCCCTCGATTTTTACTCAAACAAACAAATACAATAATTGAATTCACAGAGATTTCTTCTCTTGTGATAACGAGTCTTCACAAACTGCTAGTAATCTCAGTATGCTAATTGTCAGAATTCAGGTCACTCCGCACAAGGCTATATTAAAAGTTCTTATCAAGGTCAATGAATGGGAGCTCATAGATGAAACGGTCAAAATGAAAAAAAAAGTGTTATTATGGTATTAATTAAGTTCACGGGTTAGAGATAACTAAACTCCACTCAACGCCCACCTTAAGGGAAATCAAGTCTCTCAAGTCAAACGATAGACAATAACTCCTTTTCGAACTCAATTTATCGTACTTTTTAGAAAGTAACTATAAGTCACGAGATTCATGCTATGAGCACGAGCTAAAACCTTAGACTTTATGAGTTGGTAGTCTGAGTCACCTACTTAATACTAATCAGGTCATCATTAGTCATAACGAATTTTATTTTCTGATTAAGATAATTAATTTCATTATTTGCAGCTTCTTGTATATATTTTTTTTATTATCAAATTGATCAAAATGAGGTTTTCTATCGTCACTCATATAGAAACTTTATCCGTTTATCTGTCTTCATTCGCGTGAGAGAGAGCAATGTTGACCATCTCTTTCTTCTTCCTCTCTTAGCTCCTCTCTTTCTTTTTCTTTCTTTCTTTTCCTTTTTCCCTCTCCCGTCTTAATCGATAAGTGATAAGTCGGTGTCCCACCGACAACCACGATATGCAAGTAATAATAAGAAAAAATGGTACCAAAATACAAAAAATGTATGACCAAAACCCAGGAGACAAACAGATCATTAGGCCAAAATTTTAGGCGTTTACTCTTCAATGCCAATTTTCACGCGTAAACTCGTTTGTTATCTTCTCTCTCTTCCAACTGCGACCGAGCCAGCGGCCATCTGTTGGCAATCCCTCTGCCAAGAAAGAAACACTCAAAATTTTAATCCCCTCTTCGATTTCTTCCCCCAAAATCTAGGGCAAGGGCTAGGGTTAGGGTTTTGGGGCGGATTATTTGGAGATGGGTTCGCCTGAGAACTCCAGTTGGGGCTTCGACTATCCTCTGATCGACAACATTTCGGTCGCCGGCGGCGATTTTGGGGTCGGTGAGAATGGCTCTTCTGGACCTCACAGGGGATCAACGGTACTCCCTGTGCTAGGTACTTGATTACCCGATTTTGATTCTTTTGGCTCTTGTTCCTTTGTTTGATTGATTTTGACTCTAGGGTTTCTGACATATTGGTTTATAATGCTTGATGATATTGTTTAGTGATAATTAATTGGAAAATTGAGACTTTTAGATGCAACGTTGAATTTGTTAAGCTTTCTAAAAACTTAAAAAAGAAATAAAGAAAGAAATGATAAAATCTTGCTAGTCAAGAGGAATGCTGGAGATGCCTGATAACTATGTGTTTTCTTGAACACAAATTGACCAAATCGAAGGAAACTTGTTACTTGCAATAGCAAGATGAAAATTTTACATTTCAAACCACTAAAGCCCTTAGCTGATTTACTTGATCATTGGCAACTGGCCTTAGATGCGCATGATGAAGTTGGTGCAAAATGTTGGTAATCAATTTAGGGTTTAAATAGGGTTCTTGATGTTGCTATTACCTCCTTATGTTGGTTAAGTGTTTAAGTTTTGTTATTTTAATTCTTGAAAAAAAAATTGAATCTTGATTTTATGGAATGATGAAGCTAGTGTCATGTGATATATGTGTATGGGCAGATTTTTCTGCCTTGTGGTTCTTAACTCTTCTGCTGGCCTTATTTGTTTTGCTTACGTTTTTTTTTGTTGCATGAAACTAGATTACAAATTATTGATGGGATTTCAGCCTTAACCTCTTGCTCTGTGTATTAAAGCAGACCTTTAAGTGCATATTGTTTTAGGATATGCATCTACTTCGATCTTTACCTTTATGTCATAAGTTTAAAAGTCATGTTCCAGATGCAGGATGCAATTTTTTGGTTGCTTCTATGTCTCATTTAGTACTTAGTACTGCTACCCCCATCAGTATATGCTAATAGACTACCTCTCTGTCAAGATGGATGGATGGACGGATGATATATGCTCTACCTAAAGCAAGAGGGGAGAGAGAGAGGCTGCAATGAGGGTTTAGCGCAGTATTAAATAGGTTATTTGGAGCATAGTTTGAGGTAAATAGCTCTCTGTCAACCTGAGGGATGGATTGTACTTTTACCATGGGGAGGGAAATTGCACTCAAGCTATTTGGACCAGAGTGTGAGCCTAAGGTCTGTCTATCATTCTAATGTGTCATATATCTAATAGATCATGAACTTTATGAAGGAAATGGAAAATATTGGTTTAACCAATTCTTATGGTATGTTCATGCTAGGTTTGTTCACATCATCTAACAATACTACCACAATACTTGATTTCCTCTGAAATTTCAGCATCATTTTACCAAGTTGAGCTGAGGCATCTTTGTGAGCTAAAGAGATGTGTCTGCCATCCTAATGCGTGTTATATCTTATAAAACATAAACTTTATCGGAAAAATGGAAACTGTTATTTGTATCCATTCTTATGGGATGTTTGCATTAGATTCCTTCACATTGTATGCAATCTGGAGATGTACATAATTGCCTCCGGAAATATTCAGCAATTTTCTCCCGGGTTGATGTTTTTTCCCCTTCCAATTCTGATATCAGAACTATAATTTTCAATATTGATTTCTCTATCCACAATTTGCTATCAGATTTTTGTTCTTTTTCTTGTAACTCACATCCCTCCCTCCTTTTTTCTCCTCGCACTGCCACATTTTGTTTTCTGCTAACCGGATGATAACTTGTGCTGTATCAGTATGGAAAAGAGTGGCAACTTGGTGGACCCTGCTGGTCTAAAAGAATCTGGCGCCAAGAAACGGTTTGACTCCTACTGATTATAAGCTCAAAGTTTTGATTTAGATTTTGTTAGATTACTTTTTATTTGTTGTGGAAGTACTAAGCACTGTGGACTTGTAGTGTGAGGTCAGAAGCCAGCAGTGTACCTGGTTCTAAAGCTTGCAGGGAGAAAATGAGAAGGGATAGGTTAAATGATAAGTATGTTTAACCCTCTTATGATCCTTCACTGCATGAGATACTTTACTCCAGATAGGTCTGGGTCATTGTGTTCATTATTTTCAATTATATTGTCTTCCTTTGGCTGAAGGTTCCTGGAGTTGGGTTCCGTGTTGGAGCCTGGAAACCCCAAAATGGATAAAGCAGCGATTTTGAGTGATGCTGTTCGGATGGTGACCCAGCTGCGTAGTGAAGCACAGAAGCTTAAAGATTCAAACGAGAATCTCCAGGAGAAGATCAAAGAGTTGAAGGTCAGCATCTGCTTCTCTTTTGAGTCCACTTCTTTTTAGCTTACTGCACATTTGATATTTATCTGTTTGAGACGCACATTATTTAGAACATAATAGCCTTTTGTCAATTTTTGTGAATTACAAGATGTGTATGTTGTGTAGCATGTTCTCCACTCTGTATTACCTCATTCTCTATGAACACCTAAATATGAGTTCTATACATACGCCCATAGTTTGATTTCTTTGTCATGTGGTCTTAGTACTTTTAATTGTATCTAGCCTTAGTGCTCATGGTTGCTGGTGCATTAGCTTAACACCCTCTAAATCATCATGACACTGAGTCATGTACTTGTCATCACATGTTTATTGTAAATTGACTATGATGTAATTTGTCTAATACAAAATTGCCATATATTATTTGCATGAAAATTGCATTATTTGCTTGCCTTCAGACCTTCTTCAGCATAATCTCTATACTTACATTATTGATTGTTTACCGTCTATCAATCTTGGAAAAAGGGTTGTTGCGATTTCAAACTATGTTTTACTTTTATGAGTCTTGGAAGCACCAATGCAGCTGTCATGGCCTTTTTTATGTGGTCCAACATTATTGTGAAGCAGCATAGGTGCTTCTAATAGGTTCAACTGTTATAGGCTCAAGCAGGCAGTAGCATTGTTCCTTGGGTTGTACCACCTGGGTTAGATGAGTCATTATGCCTATTGAAAGTTAAGAGTTTATCTTGTAGGTGGAGTAAAGGGATAATGGGTTAAACAGAATGTCATTAGGAACTTTGGCAGATGGAATTGGATTTAAATATAAGGTTCGTTGTTCAGAAATGAATTGGCAAGCTGGACATTTTACTCTTTTAGCTTCTTTGTCCACTGAAAAAAATGACCAAGTTGGGATAAAACTTTGTGTTTGTAGATGGTTTTGATGGACATGGGTTTAAGAATTGAATAGGATGTGAGGCAAATCATGCGATATTTCTTAGCATTTAGTGGACCAGATAAATGTATTTCAGCATACAGTGAGAGCTGAAACTGAATCCTGCTTTGATGAAAGGTAAAGGCTCCCGCAAAGCATTATCATGGGAAAATGTATAGGAAAGTTGTTGCAGCATAAATAGAGGAGGAACTTGCAAGTTTGCAAGGAGACAAAAGAATGAGTTTTGGAGCAGTTAGATGAGAAGGGGGAGAAGATGATAAAAAGTCTGGGATAGAAGAACTTGAAAAGGGAATTAATAAACTTCCAAAAAGCTATGTAGCGCCAGTGAGACCTGGCTCAGTGGCAAAAGGGTGGGAGTGGGGGTGTTGGAGGTTCAAATATGGCTACGGTCAAAAGTTCAAAAAAAAAAAGCCATGTAGCATAGGACACAGGATAGGGACATGACATGGAGATGACAAAGTTGAAAAAAAAAAAAAAAAAAAAACTAAAATAGGATACAGGAACATAGTGACACAAATATAATAAAATATTGTAGATGTATATGCGCGCATGACATGCGTGCATGGAAACATTTGTAATTCAAGGAATGTCTTGGAGGTTTGTAAAATTAAAAATCTAATGCACTTTTTTTGTTCAACTTGCAAATTTATGGAGATGTTTGCAATTTAGTACCAAGGGGCAGTGTTGTAAAGTACACCCTGGATGCCCAGCTAGGCGGAAGCGGTGACATTATTGGGGCTATAGCTTAAATATCTTGATTAGGTGTTGCGCAAAAGAAAAAGAAGGGAAAGAGGTGTTCAGATGCTACTGGATATGTAGTCACCCTTCGGGGGCCTTGTCTTCATCACTTTTGCTGCACTAATGTTTCTGCTGTGATGAGAAAGAGGAGGAGAAATAGTTAGGATCAAAACCCCAACTCTTCAAATATAAGCGGGGTTTGCCCGCTTCTTATTAGTTAAACCTGTACAATGGACGCAGATGGGAAGCAGTGGTAGAGAGGCCCCTAGAGGGCAGCGGCAGTGGGGAGGCAAGCTCGCGACACCTATAAAGCATGGCAAAATAATAGGTATGCTATTTTTGTTTCCCCATTCTCTAGATCACCCAAATTCTTTCATTTTTTAATTTTTCCTCCGTGTGTGGGTGACTAGGTCTAGGTGTTAGGTGGCTTCCAGTTGTTCCCTGGCGCTTAGCGTCTTCTACAACATCGTTAGGGAGTTATATTTAGTAATCAGTTAGGTCTAATTGTTTTTAGTCAATTGATGGGTCTGGACATAACCTGATATGAGATCAAAACACAACACTCTGTTGGCTCAAGTATGACCCAATCCATTGTACCCAGATCTGAATCCAACCCATAATGTACTCTCTCAGGGCCTTTCCCCTCTGTCAAACCCGAAAAGGATTGAGAAATAATAAGGCAGTGGCTTACATGTGATATTCCTGAAAGATTTTGATGACGTTGATAACAATATGAAAGATGCTGATAACAATATGAAAGATGCTGATCTCCAATCTCAAGCTACCATCTCGGATCAGGTTGTCTTCCTCTCCACCTCTCTAAATTTGATCACTTCAGATCAGGCCCATTTAGGCAGTCATTGTTCTTTGCCATGACGTGACTGATTCTTGCCCTCATTTTTATGTTGGACGTGGTTTTCGTCTGACTGACACTTGTCGGACACGTGTCCATTTCAGAGAAATGGGATGGTGGAGGGATGCAATTTGGCTCTTTCATTCAAAATTTTTCTGGAACTTAATAAAGGAATCTGTATTTGATAGATATTCTATGAATCTTTGTAGTCTTTCAGCAAGAAAGAGAGAACCCAAGGAAATTCTAATAAGCAATATGAAGGGAACTTTGAAAAGTAATATGTATATTTTCATAGGATTGGCTTGAAATTAGATTTTAAGAGAGTATTGTTGGTGATAATCTCAAATCCGGTGTGAGGAATCATTTCAATTCTGAGGTTGATACCGATGTAGCTTGTCTTCTGATGCTCCTATTCTTAGGAGCACCAATAAATAGGGCCCTTGCAGAAAACTAGAGAGGGCTTTTAGGATTTTTTTTCTTTCTATTAGGCATATTTCATTTGGCTTTTCTTGTTGACAGTTGTTGGCTAAAGAGAGTAATATCAACTGGTTATCTTGAGAATTGCCAACTTATACTGTGTTAGCAGAGTATGAAATAACACACCGACTCGGACACGACACATCAAGACACAAGATGAATACAGAATTCTAAAACTAATAGTTATGAAACAACAAGGACACAACAGGAAGTGTTGTGTCCGGCATGGACACAGGTTCCCAGTAGAAAATGTCTCTGCTGCATATATGTCAGTCATATAGCTAACCTCTATGAGCTAAGCTGGTAATTTTATTTTTACGCTAACCCATTAATCTGTCATTGCAGTCGGAGAAGAATGAGCTCCGTGACGAGAAGCAGAGGTTAAAGCAAGAGAAAGAGAATCTAGAGCAGCAAATCAAATTGTTAAATGCTCGACCAAGCTTCATGCCTCATCCGCCAGTAATACCGACAGCTTTTGCTGCCCAAGGGCAAGCAGGAGGGCAGAAGATGATGATGCCTGTCATTGGCTATCCTGGATATCCTATGTGGCAGTTCATGCCTCCTGCAGATGTTGATACCTCGCAGGATGTGGAATCATGCCCCCCTGTGGCTTAAGCCAAGATGTTCATTCAGTGACTACTGTGAATTTGTTCAGATTAATACTTCAATTCAGATCCAGCGGGTGCTTATTTGTCCCTTCAGATTTTTTGAGACATTGGACTGGCCTTAGTTTTTAACTGTGTGTTTAGTATTGAATTCGACTAGTTTAGTTGTTTTGTATCTAATAGCTGGTGACTGCCTTGTGGTTTCTAGTCTAAATTTGAATAAACAGATCCAGCTTCTTTGTGTGATTGCTGATAACTGATAAGCGCGGGGATTAATAATTTGACATCCCTCACTGGTTCTTGGCTTGTCGATGCTAGAGAACAGGCAAAAGGCTTTAATAAATTCCCTCTGTTCATCCTTTGTTACTAACATTTATCCTTGCACATCTCAGAGGGTCACTCTGATCATATGACCTGGATTTTTATGTTGGATATGACTTGAGGTTTATAAGCTTGGTCTGCTGCCAACAATCCTTCCGGCACTCTAAGTTGCTGTTAATTTGGACACTGTTGTTCGGGTAACTAATTGTAACAAGGCTAGCATCTCCTTCTGCTAGCTGCTGTTTGCGCCTAGGTTTCCTTTTTGTCACTCAGTTTTTATGTGGCAGCTATTTGTGTTCTGCCTGGATGTTATCTGAGGGATTTTCATTGGTTTCAGAATTCTTTGCTCTCAACTAAACCGAGTAGCAGAATGAAGAGAAAACTGCTGCTGGGCTATGAGCATCCCCATCATCGAGTAGGGAAATAATGAACAAATAGAAATTCATATCACAGCACTGTTTCGTTAGTTTGATGGTTCATGCAGAAAAATGATGTCAAACAGTCTTGTCCTCAGAGCACCAAAGCCATCAGCATGCTTGCTGCCAGCCCTAGTCCGACCTATGCCAGAGGACTGAAGTTGTTAGCTCCTGATGCTTGTGGTGTAGGTGCTGTCTCTGGGAAGTCTGAAACTGGTGTAGCCGATGGTGATGCGGTTGGGGTCACGACAGGAGTCGATGAAGGAGAATCGCTGGTGTAAGGGGCACGTGCAGGTGCTTCTGATGGTGAGACGAAAGGAGCATCAGAGGGCAGGGCGGTGGAGTGACATACACAGGTGCTTCTGATGGTGAGACGGAAGGGCAGGGTGGGCGGAGTGACGAGAGGGGCAGGCAGTGGAGTGGCAACAGCCGCAGACACAGTGTTGATCACCACCTTCATGCCGCCACTGCAATGTCCTCCGGTTCCACAAATGAAATATCTCTTCCCGGAGGAGAGCAGCTTCACGGCGGTGTTCCCATCCGTGAAACTGTTTATGGGATTGCTCGGTGAGCATGCATCATAGTCAGCCTTTGAGACCTCGACCACAGAGTGGAGAGATGGATATGAGAAAGCTGCAGAAGGAGAATCAAGGATCATTATCAAATAGTTCATGACCTGTGGGCTGCAAATGTCTTGGTAAGCTCATTTTATACATCAACCATACGTTGTTTTTACTAAAATCATGGTATTTGCATTCTTTCACAAAAATTATGGTATTGATCATCATATAACCCTTCTCTCATCAAAAAGGTCAACCACAGGGTATCTTTACCGCGGCGAAAGCTGTATAAAAGAATTGACAAGGTAACTAGTGACAACTGCAGTCTTCAAACAATGCGGATATATTCATTGACATGTAGGAAAGGCAATCTTATCGGCCATAGTTTTATTTATACATGTGATTTGAAAGAAACCTTCAAAATTTCCAAGATTGGAAAATTATATTCATACAGGAACTCTAGGAAATTGAGATCTGATCAACCTTTTGTGAGTATTAGAAAACAAAGTGAGCAGACAGGAAGGCTGAATCTCTTTCCAGGCAGTTTAAGCTCATGAAAGAGTACAGATTAGAAGTAATGTGACACAGTTTGATATATAGATGCATCTTTCTAAAGAAATGCATTCTTTTGAGGCACAAGACTATGCAAAGATGTGAACTAAACACTTGTCAGTTTAAGTTTAACAGTGGACTTACTGAGGGTGTCACCAGTTTTAAACGATTGAGCCGATACCCATGTCTGCAGGTCTGTGCCCAAGTTCCAGCCACCTGCACCTCCAACAACATAGTCCACTCCCAATGCCGTCTGAACGAGAGCTGCTACAGTTGCGAGACCGATGAATGCTCTCAATGCTGCTGTCATAATGCACCCGCTAGGAAATTTCAGAACTTGCAAGAAAGAAGTGATGGACTGGTTCTGGATTCTCTATAGAGAAGACTCGTATATTAGATGTCGAACTCAGAATTCTTTTAGGTTGGCATAGAGTTGTTATTATGGACTGAATGATCACAAGCCTAAAATAAGTGAAGAATGTGTTATGACAGCATGTTTGTTAGAATTTTTGTATGACTAAAAACATTGCAAGGAGATGGTGGATCTATTTTTTCTTTTTTAACAAATCTTAATGACTTAACCCATGGTGGTGTTTGTTGACTAAGAACAAATTGGGGGTAGTTGATGGAGCCCCAATAAGCTTTTAATCATTCTTTTGATTTGAGAGCATGTGACATGCACATTTAATTGATAATTATTCTGCATGCAACATAGATTAGTTTGCTAATCATGAATATTATGTCCATATCTGATTGATCTTCTGCAGTGTAAGCACTGGCGTAGCCAGGACTTTGAACTCGGGGGGCACTTTCTTACGTTAATTAAAATGTTTTACCAGTTATTCTTGAGAAAACAACCAACACAATAACGGATACAAGATTTTTTTTAATCATGAGCATAATATAGTAACACTAGAGTTATAGTGTGAAAACATCAAAATTTTAAAATATAAATTTTAAGTCTTAAAATATGTTTTCTCAAATGTATGTGAACATTAAGTTGATAAAATATGTTATTATTCAATCAATTGAAATGTAATTAGAAAAAAAGTTATAGATTAGAAATTCATAATCCTAGTCTAAATTAATAATACATTAATTATTGAATACATTTTAATTACCTTAAAATTAATATTATTACTTTTTAAGCAGAATGCAATCTACATTTATATCCTTATAATCCTTAAGTTATTCTAAATTATCCCTTATTGTTAAATATTCAGTTTCTTCACGTATTTTTTTCTAGTTATTATTTTTTTATTTTCAAATTTTATTTGTTTTTTACTTCATTTCTTTTCATAGTATATCCTTTAGAATAATAAAAAATTGCGTCGGAGAATTAATAAAAAAATATGTTGGAGAATAAATCTTTTTGAATTAATAAAGGTTATATTTGAGAAATAGGTAAAATGGCAACAGGGAGAAAAATAGAAAAGAAAACTAAAAATATAACTAAAACTCTAGGATTCAAAATAGGGTATCTAAATAAGTAAGAACCAACAAATACCATCTGAGCTATTACTTAGCTGTTACTATTACTTTGTTATGTGTTGTTAATTAACATAAATATATTTATTGCGGGCACAATTAGAAGGGGGTTGCTATTGTTTTTTAGTGGGGCCGGGGGGTCACATGACCCCTCCAAAAAAAAAAACACCCCTCCGCCACCTGATTGTAAGGATATATTGTCTTCCTATATTAGATGTTCTATAAAACTGAAACATGTCTCATTGACCTCAAGACAATATGTTAAGCTCGATTTGTTGTTGTCAAAGTCGGTATTTGATATTTTTCAGTTTTTGCAAAATTTGCTCTTTTTAAGTGCCCCCGCAATGGAAGAACACTGATGAATACTTACAATCCGGAGGAGTTAGCAGATATCATTGAGTGACTTTTTGGTCAGATTTATCATTGTCAATCCCTACAATTAACAGTCAAAAGTATTTGGATTTAAAATAGGTTGTAGCTCTGGGAGGGTAGCACAACTGACTCGTTGTTTATTAGCTTCTGCAACTTCATCCAGTTAGCACTTTGTGAATGATTCCATGCTTATGTTTCAGTTGAAAAGTTCATTTTGGTAGAAGATAATGTTAGAAAACCTTCAATTGTCAGACAAACTTGACCATAAAAATTCAAGTCTATTCTGCATAGATATCTTTTTTTGAGGGAATTCTGTATAGTTTTTTAATTGTTTATTATTTGTGATTAGCAAATAGCAGAGCCAATTTCTCCGTAGTTTTATCTGCTGATTGATAGTTCATCCTTGAGAAACCTCATCTTCCTCCTTTTATCTTTGAAGCCTCTAGCTTCATTGTTCTTGAACTAATTTTTGGAATTTTCTCCTTTTTGCTCTGTGGTTTCCGTCTCCTTGATATATTCTCTAGCTATGGAGTTTTCTATGTGATAACATTTGGTTGATTTGTTCATCAAAGAAGCAATTCATGATTTCCTCTATCTCAAATTATTGGAAAGATTCAGAATGCAAATCTTCAAAAGTGACCATTACTCACATTCACTGATAGAAATCAAAGGTCGTAGCCAAATTTATTGATGATTCAAAATTTAGCTTCAGCAATGGCAAAAGAGTTTCTATACCGCTCAAACTAGGAAAATTTCTACCTGATTCCAAGCGTGAAGCTAGCTCAGTGCGTTATCTGTTCAAAAGTTGCAGCTACCTTGCCATTCTGAAATGTCCTCGTTAGTCCGAAAATTCTAACACGGGAGTTTGAACCCCATGTTCTTCCCACTCTTGTAGTCTCTCCAAAAATCAATTGGCCCGAAACCAGTGATCGAGACGGTGCTCAAAGCCATCACTACACTAACTGAGAATACAATGAGAGAAGCTCTTCCCCACTTCTCTATGGCTCTTTGTATGAGAACTAGGCCAAAAATAGAAGCCAGAAAGCAAACCATAGTAAAGAACAATGCTTGTTCGATATGCTTCATGCCGAGGATCAAGTACTGAACAACATACATAGAAGATGAGAACAGGACCATGAAGGAGAATGTGGCCACTGTTACCTCCAAACCAAGAGTCACCAAAAGATATCAGTACATTGATGAAAACTTTCAATCAAATCTAATAAGCACAAGAAAGAATTGAAAATTTTACCTGTGGAGGTATTCCAGTTTGAAGAAGCACAGGGTTCATAAGCATCCCACCCCCAATGCTGAAGAGGCCGCCCCAAAATCCCTGATGTAAGTGCGGCCAATGGGAAAACAACTGTAGGAAGTGCGTTGATCCTGTTGTCAGCTATAATTTCCTATAAATGAAAGTTAATAACTAACGTGAGTCGTTTTTGTGACGTAATTTGAAAAATTAAATAATTATGAGAAGAAGAAAAAGTAACCAGGCTATCTTTCTCCTGATCAGGTGTTTGATCCTGAGACCTGTGATTCTGATATAGAATATATGCAGTGAAACCAACTGCAAGAGGAACATAGAATAAGCTGACGAGCCAGTATGCAACTCCACATGGTCTAATCCATATCATATTTTTGTGTGGAGATTAAATAAATTGCTTCTGATCAGATTAATTAGATAAAAAGACACTAATATTAACGAAAGAAAACACTCTCATTAGAAAGAATCAACGTACAGCTATAGCCATGCATATAGAGACCTCTTCAAAATTAACATATGTTCCTCAAAAAGTTCATTAGCTTTTATCGTCTTTTACCTATTTTATGTACCGATGTGGTTCTGTGTATTATTGCATTGCACCCTTCAGATTCTCATCTATTTTATTTTGTTGACACTTCCATGCTTACATATATACATACATCTGAGTTTCCAAACTCTTCTATTTCTTCTATAATAGTAATATTTATAGCTCTATTTTTTGTGAATCTTGATTAATTAGGTTCTTCTCAAGATGAAAAGAATGTTTGCCCACAGTTTCTCTAGGCACTTTTACGTGTCCCATGTTAGCAGAAAAGTTAAATCAAATCTTGATAAATGACTCGAGGAAGTAAACAAAATAGCTTTGATGTCGATGATAACAGAGTGAATTCTTACCATAGAGACCTTATCTAATGTAAATGTTTCTTATAACAAACAAACATTAGTTATTATTGTTTTCCCTATTTGATGTACAAACATGGTTGAGTGAATTATATAGCATTGCAGTCTTCATCTTCTGTTCTATGTTATTATCTCAAACACTTCCATGTTCAATTGATATCTGAGGTCCTAATCCCTCTTCTGCCTCTATCATATTGATATTATTAATTTTATTATCTGCGTAAATTGAAACTTTGATTATCAGATTACACCAATTATTGCCGTTACTTAAACCCATAAAACTTTTGAGTTATGTAAAATTAGGATATTGATTAATTTTACTCAAAACTTGTGAAATATTCTGTTAAATCTTAACAGAGTAAATTATCATGACTAGTATACTGCTCATTGTCTCAATCATCGACCCAAATACATGAGGATGTGCTACTTTGGGTACAAGTTTGAATAAAATGATGAAGAAAGAACTTACTCTTTTACAGAAAAAACTTGATGAAATGAGAAAGTGTTGTCTTTAGTGTTTTCAATGGTCGT
Organism: Agave tequilana; assembly: GCA_038442645.1. Lineage (NCBI taxonomy): Eukaryota > Viridiplantae > Streptophyta > Magnoliopsida > Asparagales > Asparagaceae > Agave > Agave tequilana. The sequence goes on from JAVJIF010008383.1 coordinate 167,639, forward strand.
CTTCAATGCTTGGTGCCACGACAAATCACGAGATCGATCGCCCAACAACATTACATGACCGCCTCCGCCTTCTTCCCTTGAGAGATTTAGCGATTCCCCGCTTCTTTTTCCCTTCGATCTCTGCTCGGAAGCTCTCAGATTGATTGGGGGATTTAGGGTTTTAGTGTAGAGAGAGATACAGGAAGAAGATGGCGAGAGCGGCGAGAGAATTGTCAGTTGCTCCAAGTTTAGAGGTAGTTAGGTCATTTAAGTAGCCTGGTTAACTCGTAACCAGGATCTAAAGTTAAAACTAAAATAGATTTATGTAACTTGTCCTAAGTTTGTACAACTTATAAATTTAGGAGGACCTAAGGTGAAATATGAAGATTTGGAGATTAATTAAAATTAACCGAAAGGAGGTCCTTTCTCGTCACTTTTGTATAAACTTTGTCTGTCATTTGTTTGTCCGTCTTTCACAAGAAAGAGAGCGAAAGCATCATGAGAACACCGATGACCATCTCCATCTCCCTGCCCTCTCCTCCTTCCTCCAACCTCTCTCCCCTCCCTCTCTTCCTCCTCCTTTCTCCTCCTCCTCTTCCTCTCACCTTATTTTTCTTCCTCACTTCCCTTCTTCTTTTTCTTCCACTCTCCTTCTCTGTTATTTTGTCAATCGGTGTCATCCCTAGCAGAGCGGAATATTCATATTAAAATATCAGTAATTTAAGAGGTTAATATTAAAAAAGACCTTCACCAGAATAATAATAATAAATAGAGAGATAAATATTAAAAAAAAAAACTAATGGGCCCAACATCAACGCCATTCAATTTTGCTTTACTAACCTAGTCGAGAAGACATTTATCCAAACCAATTTCCTGCTTCTTCAACCCCTTCACCAAAACCCCCCTCTCTCTCTCTCAAAACCATGGGCCTCCTCTCATGGTGGAAGGGAAAGGGCAATCCCTCTCCTCCTCCGTCAGCCCCAACCCCTACCAAGCCCAACTCCACCCAAGATCCCCCTCAAGAAGTCCCCGGCCTCAACGGCGCCGTTGAGGTCCACAGGCGGCCGGAGGAGGTCACGGTGTTCGAGTTCGGGTCCATCGCGGCGTCGGGCGAGAGGGCGACCCTGTCCGGATACTGCCCCGTCTCCGAGGACCTCGAGCCCTGTCGCTGGGAGATCGTGCCCGCTGCCGGCACCGACGCCCCCCAGTTTCGCATCGTCTTCTAGTTCGATCGGTTCCATTGGGTACTCAATAAAACCTAGAAATTTGCCTGTTTTCTCCTGTTGTTTTTGATGTGAAAGATGAGACCTTTGGTTGTTACCCGTGTTAGTTGTAGCAACTTTTTTCTGATAAAGATGAGAACTTTATATGGTACTGCTGTTAATGTAGATGATGACGAATAATCTTGAATTGTTGATGTTTGTTAACTAGAATTTCCTAGTCATATGCACTTTCTTTTGATATTAAAATAAGTAATTTAAGGTTGCTAAATATTAGTTTCAATAAGTTGAACAAAAAAAAAAAAAAAAACATGATTATGTTACTACTTACTGTCATATTGTAAGTGGTAAGAAGTTCAAGTTTGTTAGTTTTAATTTCATGGTATCAGCAATTGAGAATGAGGAGCCTTTGATTTTGCCGATTTATTGCTACTATGCAAGGTATGAAATTTCAGTATAGGTTCACCTTTACTTGTGTTGGTATAAAAATTTCGGATTGGAGTTATTGGATTCTTGGTATTGTTGGCGTAAAAAAAAAAAAAAAAACTTTTCTAATTACAAAAAAATAGTCTCAATCAATTATAATCCAATTGGTGATGCAACAGTAATTTATATGGATATGGCAAGAATTACATCATTACATGTGTAATTAGAGGTTAAAATCAGTTTCCAAACCTTGGTAGGATGTTTGAGGAACGTGCTTCCGTGCTGAATAGTCTTTTAATTCTCAGTCTTAGCGGAGAAGTTACAAGACCTTTCAATGGCTTAATGTAAGATGAGAATGTTTATGGTCACTTGAGTTATCAAAGTAGTTTTAATTGAGGGAGAAAATCAGGGTTGTTTAAAGAAATCAATCCAGAGTTGTTAAAAGAGCTTTGTATTTGTAAGAACTTTATTTGTTTAATATTAATCCCAACTACGGCTCATGTTCCAAGGAAAAAAAAAGATCAGGGTTGACTGGGCGAAAACTATTTGTGGATTTGATTTTGTTGAGCATGAAGGTACTGAGTATAGGTTTGAATAATGAGTAGTTGAGCATATTCGAGTAATTGAATGTAACTAACAGTCTTTTGAATCATGTACAATGAGTGAATATGGACATATTAATCTGATGAGTTTGTGGTAGCAAACTGAAGTAAATTCATAAACGATTTACTAATCTAAAGTTAGGTGGAATTCGGGGTAGTTCTTAAGTTTGGTCTTTATTTTGATGGTAGTGAATAAAGGTAATTATTTACATATAGATTGATGGTTTTACTAAGAGATTTGGTCTCAGATACGGTATGGTTAGATTGCAATTTGTCTTTGATGATCTATTAATCTGGTTTCAATGTTTCATGCCTTTTGGACACTCATGAACCATCATGTAGTTGTTGCAATTGAATTGATGCATGATTGGTAGGACATATACATTGGATTCCTGATGGTTAAGCTTATCATGCACCACACTTTTGAGCAATTTATCAGGTGTGCCTTGTCTCCTACTCACGCTATACACAAGGTCTGGGAAAACTTGTGTTTCTTTCTTTCTTGTTACCATGATTCTCTCTCTCGATTATGGATTTGGTTGGAAGTCTATATTCCTCTACATTTTAAACGCTCTCTATGTCATCATAGGCCCACATCTTCTCCTCTTTGCAGGACTTATTTCATTCTCTCAGGAGAGTAGCAGTACCACCCACTGTCATTGCTGACCTTTATATTTTTCCTTTTCTTAGTGCTGCAATAGTGTCTCTGTTGGAGCTTGATTCTTGTAAATAAATTGGATAGAAGGTTCAAACTTTTGTTTTCTCTGCTATGTTAGAATCTTTTTGCCTTTGCTGAATAGACACCCCTGGCAAGTAGTGTTTTCCAAGGCCACCCTTTGATATCCATTCTCACCTCCTTTTAGAAGCTTAAGAACTTCCTCCATCAATATAATTCTGTATAAGTGCACTGTTTGTATTCATCCATCTGTTGTTATTTGTTGGTCACCAGGGGTATACTCTTGTTGGGTTTGGGTAATGCAATCAACTCTCAATGTTGGAGATGTTACTATATTGCAACCTGGAGTCTTACAATAAAAAAAATTGCTCAAATAGTTTGCTGATTGGTTGCTCTATTTATTTGTTGATATAGATAATCAGTTCTTGATTATAGTTACCTAAGCTTAAAATGGAACGAAGTGTAAGGTCTTTTAAAGTCAGCAGCAAGACCAACATAACGTCAATTAACATTTTTCATTGAAAGGTGAATTCTACTCTTGCTGCAGTCTCCCCTGTCTTGTGTTTTTCCTCTGTGATTTCTGTTGGTCCTGTGAGTCTAACTAAAGTAACTTTCGACTACTTTTGGCAGAAACATAGCATAGCCTGGTGAAACTTAATAATTTGATTAGAAAAAAGCTTCAGTCAATTGATTAAATCAAGTTTCACTTATTTGGAGTGAAATCTAGTATATGTGAAAAAGGTATTATTTATGAACACTGCATTGTGATGTGGTGCACAGGGGCGCACCTACATACAGACCTGTGTGGGTGCTGCCACACTTTATTATATAAAATAATGAAATAGTATATAATATCTTCTTTTTAGTTTATTTTCAGTAATATGAAGACATTTTTGAGCTCTAATTCAAGTGATAAGTTATAAATCTAAGTTATTGGAGGTCACAAGTTCAAATCTATGTGGGTGCAACATTATTATTATTATTATGTTTTTTTTACCTTTTCTCTCTTGTGATATTACATTTATGTCCACACTGAAATTCTTACGATATTTCCTGTGTCCGTCGTTAGTGGTGCATATTTTAACTGTTTTACAGAGATTTGAACGGTTTATTCTTGTAGAGTTGTGTATGGAAAATTAATGAATGAACAATGATTGCATAGAGTGCTAATAAGAGTTTTCATATATGAGCTACACTATTGCATTTTGACGGGCTGCAGTCATTAAAATGGTCATAATTCTACTGATGATGAATTGTTTGCAGTTTTACAACTATAAATTTGTTCAAAGGCTTTTCTATAACAACTCAAAATAAAAATAAAAATAAAAATCATTACTGAAGATGTTATGGGAGAGTAGACATTGCCTTGCCACGTGGCAGTTGTGGCAGGATCAATGAATTGATGTGAGCTGCCATCTAAATCTGTTTTGTTATGACACACAACTCAAGTTGCACCAAGGTGTGAAGGACTACTGGAATCAGTACCATAATGTTAAAAGACCTTCATTTAAGACTCTTATTATTTTAGGCCAGGCACAGAACTCCATAAGAATTCCAGCATATTTTCTCTCTGCCTGTAGATTGTCTGCCTACAGTTTGCTGCCGATTCTATTCCCACCCTATGTGAAAAGAGTTGTCCAGAAACTGTAATGAACATAATCTTGAATATTGGACTTTGCTCAATGAGATGAGAACTGGAAAGTCTGCTGCAGTTATAGGTTTATTCTAAACTAGTTTTCTAGGCACGTGCATAGCACGTTGTGTGCGCTCGCACGTGCGTATGTTCAATACTTTGTGATTGTTAAATAACTTAACATCTATATTTTATAAGCAAGAAAATCTACAAATTCCTTGAGATAGTGATTTTCTATTTGAATTTGATTTTGGTTTTATCATGATTGGACGGATAGTTAGAGAAGAACCGGGACAGTTAAATCTTAAACCTCAAAGAGATTGAAGAGAGAATTTTTGGGTTAGGGGAGACACTGAAGATTTGCCATTGAATTTTTGGGTTAACCAAAATATTCATATCTTAAATTATATTTACAAGTACTACTTTAAAAATTAAATTTTAATTTAAGAAATTAACAGCTAGAATATAATTGGATATTCCAACTGGTACTTTAATAGTAGTAGTACAAGCTACAAGGAAATGGCTTGGGCGGGCCAGGTTGAGCTGGAGCTCAGCCCAACACTGCAGACCAACTTAAAGCCCATACATATGGGCCTACTGCAAATAAAAAAGACCAATCTTCCTAAAGGTAGATAATGTCTGTCTCAAATCTCAATGTGACAGTTGAAGGATAGAATCACTGCAGTCTCCAATGGCCTCTAATCTCCTCAAACTCCATTTACATGCCACCCTCAGACCTTCGCCACCTCCAATCTCAATCTCCAAAACAATCTTCCCTTCATTTCTCCAAGCCCCATCTTCACATAGTAGGCTCATACTCTGCACTCTTCCACCCACCACAAGAGAAGAAGCCATCTCCCAAGCAAAGTTCTCTCTCTCTTCCACCCTGAAGAAGCCCCTCAACAACCCAATCCCCATCCCCACAAGAAAGCTCAAGAAACTCAGCCAACCCCGATACCGAGTCGAGATCCCGGTCATCGACGACTCACCCAACTCACTCACCCAACTTGCCTTTGATGTCTTTGCCAATCTACCCATCACTAGAAAAGGCTCAAAACCATCCACACTCATCCTCTGGCCCAATTCCACAATGGTTGAATTAGCCCAGAAAACTTTCAACTCAGCTAACTCTGTCACCAACTCAGTGTTAGATTCTGTCAGCAGTGAGGTTTTAAACCCTGCTGATTTGGCTGTTTTCTTGGCGCCAGAGGCCTCTCAGATTGAAGACATGAAAAAGGTGGCAAACATTTTGTATCCCAAGCCTGTGGTATTGTTCAACCCCAAGTGGGGGTTTGAAGAGGAGAAGGATTTTGAGTTGGGAAGCTTTGTTGGGTCTTTTGATGTGGTGTACTCTTTCATGGGGTTGGAGGTTAGGGGAGTGATCAGGAGGAGGAAGGGTGTGGTGTTCAAGTGTGTGAAGGATGGGGTTGTGAGTGGGGAAGGATGGGAGGTGATGGTGGAGGATGAGGAAGGGGAGGAGAAGGGGAGGTTGAAGGTGGTTTCGAGGTTTAAGCGGCGGCCGACCATCGGGGAAGTTGAGAGCGTGTTGTATAATCTGATGGCGGCGAATTCGCCGGTGACCAAGTCTGTCAAGTTTCTGAAAGATTTGGCTTCAAATGTGACGGGGAAGAAGGCAAAGCAGTGAGTTTTGTATCTTCAAGTCTATCATGAGAGTACTTGTGTCATTGTCATTTTGCTTCTCATATAGAGTTTCCAGGTGATTTATGTGCATCTTTGTTTGAATTGTGTTTCTTGATGCTATGACTGAGAGCTTTTATATGTCTCCTGGACCTCTACACCTTCTTTCAATTCACAAACCAAAAGATTGATTTCTGCTACTAGATAAATCTAAACATTGATTCGGCATTGTTTAAGGGGTAATTAGACATAGTCCACATACTCGATTATGCTAATTTCACAGCTTACAAGTGAAATCACAAGTGTACCTGTGATAGATTAAATAGCCAAGAAAAAAGGCATGCTGAGCAAAGAAGCAGGTTTTGTTGTCTTCAATATTTGAATCCCTTAAGAAATATAACCCAACATCTGCAAATTTTGCCTGTGGAGCACATTTAAGAATTTTATGATGGCAATTTAAAATAATTCTGCTAGCTTGTATTCTGCATCAACCCTAGATTACTCTTTAGCTTGTATTCTGCACACCGCGGGGCGTGCCCGTGCGTGTAGCCGGCCCGGCCTGGCCCAGGTGACACCCCTAGGTATACTATCATGTCAAAACAGATGATGGAAAGTGTCACTTTCAAGCAATTAAACTGATGATCTCAAGTCTTACTTAGTACACTGAAAATATTTCATGCACACAAAAAACTTATAGGCAGTCATTACTTTCACATTGCTTATAAGATTAATAGCTTGAGCTAATTTTGTCCATTAACTCATTAATAACCTGATTTGAGTAATTTTAGCAAGATAAGAATGCTTGTATGTGACAAAGTATGCATGCTTATATTCAAGTAAGTCCAAGAACTCTATCCTACTCAAGTTGCTGGAAACTTTTTCATGATTTTTACGCTGGACCTTGACGTCTAACACTTAGCATGTCGCGGGAGCTGCAAGATGCAAACCCGAAGAATTTCCAACCCAGCTGCAAAACCTGCAGGAATTGCAGCTTTTGGTAAGATGTGATGAATGAAGAGGACTTCTCTAACATCTTCGGTTTCTTTCAGCTGTGTCCATCTCCTCTCTACACTTTCCATCAGAGTAATTCTTTGCCTTGTTCTGCTTGCACTGAATTCACATATCAAAATTAGATAATTTTCTGAGCAAATCTACTAAATCTGCAGCTGCCCAGAAATCCTGTAGATCTAACTGAAATAAGATTAAGATTCAACGATTTCGAGAAGTTGCAAGATATCGACTTTAACAGTCTCAAGGTGATCAAGCTGAACAACTACAGAGGGAGCCAGTCTGAAACAATATTGGTGAAGTTTCTACTGCAAAAGGCTGTTGCATTGTAATCTTTGGTAATTGTCGCACCACCAATGGATATTGTGATGTAGGAGAGAGGAGCCACAAATCAAGGCTCGCTCGTGCATTTGAGTAAGGCCCCTACCTGAAGGCTTTTCACGGTTCGTTGGCGCTAAAACGAGATCTAACCGGTTTCGTTCGCTTTCTCGCTCCACGTCAATCGGTAACTGATGTAGGAGAGCGAAGCCACAAATCAAGACTCAACCAGGGATCAAACTCAAGTCCCGATCGACTGCCCGGTCGACCAGGAGAGCCAGCTAGCGGTCGACCGCCTGACAGCAGAGGACGAGCAACGAAAAGCAAAGGCCATCTGTCGACCGACCAGAAGAAGACCCAATGCCAATCGCCTAGTCAACTGACCATGCTAGAGAGATTTAGCAGTTGACTGCCCAGACATGAATCAGCCCAGTTTAGTTTAGGATTCAGTTTTTGGATCTAAATTGGACTCCGATTGATTTTATCTTTTTATTTTAAATTTAGATTTCCTAAAAGGATTATGAATCTTTTAATTCTTTTTGTTTCTTTTATAATCATGTTATAGTTTCCAAGAAAATATGTTATAGTGTCTAATTAGAAATAGTATTTTTTTTTTGTAAGCCTCTAAAAAGGACCTTGTATTCTTTATTTTGGGAATTACTTTTTAATCAATAAACTATGGATTTTTCCTCATATCGCTCATGAATTCGAGTTTCTTGCTCGTGGATTTGATACCTGAAGGCTCTTCAGTGTTCATTGGCGCTATAATGAGATCTAACCGGCGTCGTTCGCTTCCCCTCTCCACATCATATTGGTTCATCATCAGAATATTCCATGCCGAGTGAAAAAATGAAGTTGAGGATTTTGCATGAACAACAATCGATGATGCCCAAGGCATCTTCTAATGTTCATATCTCCATATGTGAATACTTGGAAGATAATGGTAGCTTGAATCTGATGCATATTAAGATTTATCGTGAGCAGAGCTTATACTCAGCACATGAAAGCTCTGAGCCTGGGAAGCCAACAATTTATGATTATTTTACTGAATGCAACACATTTACCTCTTGTTATCTCATTTGCACAAATTCAGTATTGATTAGAACGAATAACAAATTAGAGAATCATAGTCTCTCAATGGGAGCACGATGTCCTAGTTCAAAAGGAAATTTAGTGTTACACAATTTCCCAGCTGAGGGGCATCCTTAGGGATCCTCCTCCCCGTTTTGGGGAGGTATGAGATCCGTCAAGGATATTTTCTTCTTAAAAATGGCGGGGGAGGTCAACGACGGGAGGGGCACAAGGTTATGGGTGGACAAATAGTGCTCGAAGGTTCCGTTGGGCATTCTTTTCCCATAGCTGTTCTCTGCAGCTCTAGACCCTCCGGGTCCTATACGTTGCACTAGTCGGATACTGGTTGGGATATTAAGGTGTAGTTGTCGATCCAGGATGAATGTGTAATCCAAAAGGAAGAACTTTTTCAACTCCTTGTATAGGAGTTGCTTAATGAGAGGGTTAGAGACACTGAGTTGGGAATGGGACCAAAAAGGGTTTTTTTTCCAGTTAAGAACGCCCATTTCAGGCTGAACGACGGTGGTTTGAAATGTCCGGTAGCTTCAGTCATTTGGAAAATTAAGGCTCCTCTTAAGATCAGGGCATTTCTTTGACTGGTTATTAATAGAGCTATCCTAACGTGGGATAACCTTATGAAAGAGGTGGCAGGGCCTATCTTCTGTGTGCTCTGTTCAAGAAGCGAGAAAATTATTGACCACATCTTTCTCCACTGCCTGTTTTCTGTTCATATTTGGAGCCAACTATCGTACTACGTCAAGATGAACCTTTTGCTTTTTCCATCGACAACTTATTTGTTTTAGTTTGTTTGAAGATACAAGTCTATTACTAAGCGGGAAAGAGTTCTTTGGGACTCATCGACATCGACATCTGCTATTTATTGGGGGTATTTAGAGGCAGCGCAACAATATACTCTTTAATAACTCAAATCCTCCGATCAAACTTTTCTTGTTTGCACTTCTTTCATTTCTTATTGGATCAATCTCCTTACAGGCAGAGCAAGAGATTTTGCACGGAGGACTCTGGATGAGGTAGGGATAGAGGAGGCCTCAGATAGCTATTCGGAGGACACCTAGGGTAGAGCGCATGACACCGACTCAGAGGCGTTGTTACTGCTGGCATAGTGGAGCCCTGATTTTTTTTTTTTTTATTCTCACATTTTGGCCTAATTTTTGCTTCAAGATGTGTCTGCCTTTTGTAATAGGGTGTTTCCATTTCTCTGGCCACTTGTATCCCCGATGATCAATGTACTTTGTTATTTTCTATCCTCTTGCACCTGCGCGTGTGTCGAAACTATTTAGCTCGAGAGGATTTGGATATTATTGTTTTTTCCGACTTGTTTTCATTAAAAACTTATTAATGAAACGCGGGGGACTTCAAAGGTTCGCCGTTTTAACTAAAAAAATTGTATTTGACAAGCCCAACTAAAACCACATATACTCAAAGCTCCCCCTTAAACCTAAATTTCACCTTGATCTGAGTTTTCACCACAGCAATCCCTGAAGGTATCTCACACGCAGATACAGCACTTTCTAGCTTTCCCAACTCTTTTAAATAATCACCATAGATACATGTAGACACAACCACAACAACACGGCAACAATTTATTAAACAAATACATCTTATAGAATTATGTGTCCACAAATAAGGCCTGATCCATCTTCAACTTACCAGTTTATACAAGCATGGGCTCACTTCAATTGATGGAGTAGGTAATAGGCTTGCCAGTATTAGAATTTTGAGTCCAGACTTATTTAACCACGTATCCATCTTTTACTCTACCCAATATAGGACTTAACCCATCTTGAAACAGCGACTTGAATTCTCAATTGAATAAAAGACACTTAATCTCAATAATGTTCACCAAATAAAATATCATACTAAGCACATTACAAGTGGAAGGGAAATGTAAGAACAGAGATATGGAAAGAAGAAAAGAAGATAAAGCTGTATATTATGTTCTGCATCAGCATAAAATGTAGAAATTTACTTTCAAGCTTTATAATTAGAACCCATCAGATACCATTTCGATTCTGCCAAGCAACATTTAGATTTAGGTGATTGAGAATATATAACCAAATTTGACCAACCTAACTTCTTCTTCAGCCAAGGACCCAGTATATTAATGTATTGGTAAAAGCTTGTCTTTTTCAATGATCATCTCCAGTACACTAATGTTTAAACAGTCAATGTCTTCATTTACAAGATTAACCTATACCATATTCTCATCTTTCCTTCTGATCAAGACAGCAAATCAAACTCATCCCTGGTCAAAACAAAGCATACAGAAGAAAATTTCACACAGTTGGTTTGAAAACTTATGAGCCACAATGATTTGTTTAATCCCTTTTTCTTTTTAAACTTCTTCCGAACTCAGTCTTGCTATGGAAGAAAGATAACAAATATTTGTTTTCGAAAATTTCAGACTGATTGAATTCATTAAATTCCACATAAACTAAGCTTATAAATGGGGAAGCTATTCATTCACAAAGTACACATCCAGCAGCACTTGTTTCTGATTGAAGAGAAACCATGAGGAGTTGCATTCTAGATTCTTCCACTTGTCCCACAACCATCGACTTCGGGCCACAATATGCAAGCAATAAAACTGCACAAGAAATTCTAACCCATGTCAACCAGTGTCTCCAATTCCATGGGAGGAACAAGATCAAGAAGTTCCAAATATTCTTCTGCCCATTGGATGAGTTTCTGACTGACATTGAGAATTGGGTTGCATTTGCAGTGGCAAATGGTGTCGAAGAGCTCAAGCTCGACTTTTCCATGGGATTTGACTACTCGGAGGAAGAATTCACCAATGGAGGGAAGTCATTCAAATTGCCCAACATTTTGTTTCGATGCAAAACACTAACTCATTTGAGTTTGAGTCACTCTGACTTTTGCCCTCCTGCCAATTTTTCTGGTTTTGACACCCTCTGTTCCCTCTCTCTTACTTATGTAAGCATCACCGCAGAAAAACTCCAGAACTGCATATCCAATAGTCCTTCCCTTGAATGCCTGAGCCTCAAAAACTGCAAAAACCTTGAATCCATCATAGTGACATCCAAGCAACTCCGAAGATTAAACATTGTGAATTCCCTTTGGGAAGCCGGTCATATTGAGATCACTGCTCCCAAGCTTGAATCTTTCGTTTATCATGGGACCCATATCTTTGGAGATTTGTTGGGATATCATCCCTATGATCCATTTATTGACATTTCTTCTCTATCAGATGTATTCATCTCTTCGATTGGGACGGAAGCAGAACATGAACATGACTTCATAAAACTTCTGCATGATCTGAGGAAAGTCAAGGTTCTTACTGTGTGCACAGCAACTCTAATGGTAATCCTCTTTAAGTTGTTAAACTCTTTTAAATATTATTGAAATTCAGTTTTAAATCATTTATATCATTCTCTATTTTTTTCCCCTTAGAGGGTAACCTTCTATGAAGATGACGAGAAAATTCCAATATTACTGCAAAATCTGAAAGAATTGCAGCTGCTTATGGAAATTATGTCCACCTTCGAACTTGCTTGCATATATAACTTCTTTAAGCATTGTCCTTCTCCATTACTCGAGAATCTCTTCATTCAGGTAAGGTGCATGGTAACTGTATCACTCCTTTTCCAATTGTCCTTTTCTGATATTTTCCTGTTGATCTATGCAGCTTCCCACAGAACCTGAAGACCCAAACAAAGTATGCACTGTGATCAATGTTGTGGAAGAACCATTAGATGTTGTTTTTAGCCATCTCAGGGTGATCAAGCTTAGCAACTTTAAAGGGTGCAAGAGCGAGATGAGATTGGTAAAATTTCTCTTACTGAAGGCCCTTGTTCTGGAGTCTCTGGTATTAGTTGCACCTCCTAAATCAGACCTAATGGGCTGCATGGATGTAGAGGAAAATGCCTGGGCATCAGAAGCTGTATCTACACAAACAATAGAGGAAATGACCAGTCTAAGGTCAACACTGGCTTTGTTTCCAAGGGCATCTTCAAGTGTCAATATATTACTATGTGAATATCTGGAAGATGACAAGCAAATGATGCCAACACATACTGAATATCTCTGTGAGTTTTAACGAGTCAACAGGTAGACCATAGTATAGTATGCAATCCCTGTTATAAAGGTTCTCAAAGTCATTTGTAATTAAAAAGAACCAGTTTCGAAGTTAGGACATGCTCATGTTATAATCAGTGCCCTTGATTATAGTTGGCTCAATCTCTGTGACTATTTCTCATATATCAATAAATCGGGCGCAAATGACTGTCCTTTTTCTTTAAAAAAATGAATATATTTTTCTCAATTTTTAAATTTTTCCAGACGTTAAAAGTACTTGATTCATGCTAGGATATAGACATAGGTTGCGAGAATAGTTAGTACAGGAGACCGTTGATAAAATGTGTCTAACTATTGAATTGTCATTAAGATAGCTACATTTGACCATTGACAAAATGTAAGGTTGGTATAGCTTCGTTCAGGCAAACAACTGAGCAAAATATTTACTCATCCACAAACAACAAAACATAGCACAATATATGTTTACTTGATGTGAAACGGTGCGTGCGTGTCATGTAGAAAATCAGTGATATAATCAAACTCGCAACGTTTCACCAAATAGAAACATCTTCGGCATGAAAGCAATATAAAACTAATATTGTCAAACAGATGGTTTTTTAACAAAGTATTGCATGCTTAGTTTAAACATTTTTAATCTCAATTAATCTAATTACAATACCTATATTTTGCATGACAAGTTCTAATCTCAATATCAATAATAAGCAATCAAAAGACTTGCAGAATCACCATCTCACCTATAATAGGCAGCGGATAATAATGATAATATTTCAAAGATAAATCAAGTGATGTAATCAACTAATAACTCAGTTGTTGAAATAAGACTCACTGATGTAGATCTGTTGTTGTTATTGTTAAATATTGTTACACTATTACAGAACTCGTGGTTGAAGCATTTCATCGAACATGTATTGTTCAGATAGAAGAAGTAATGCGGATGCAAGTAGGAGACTTGGAGAGGTACAACAGTGATGTTATGTTGATGCTACACTACTGTTGTTTCTGCTGCTACTGCTGCTGATTTGTTGCTAATTCTGCGGCTTCTTCTGCACTAATGTGAATGTGACCCTGATCTCCAACGTTGTGATTCAGTTTTCATTTTTGAATTTATATTGACTCCGGTATCATTACCCAATTTGGACCAATTTTCAGGGCCAACATTTATTCCCGTACTCATATATCTAGAAATTGAATCACCAATTTTGGATAGGCACATTCCATTGTAGGAAAAGGATGTAAATTTCAGTTCTTTGATTTGCCCCCTATTATTGAACCAATAACGACTCTCGAACGCAAAGTTGATTTTTCCGAGTTAGTATTGGTTCCCAAATTTTTCATTTCAGAGCCCAAATCATCCATTTCACAAAACACATTTTATTGTTAGACCAAGGTATTAACCACAATGACTCAATGATGATTTTTCAAAACTGGTCATATGAAGGGAATAAGTGTATAGGATCTTTCATGATCATATTCATATTAGGAACTGTAAATATGTAAATAGAAAAGAGGTCAATAAAGGTTGGTTCTGTGAACCACCATATTATCTTGATTGAGTAGTAACACTAGGACTAATCTGACCACCACCATAACCGCCACCATGAGGTAACAATTTTCCTTCTCTTTCTTTTTTTTCATGCATTTATGCATTAATTCATACATTGAGAACAATGTATGAGATAGGTATGGGGGAGGGCTCTAATATAACTTAGGTTTTCTTCTTTAAAAATAAATTTATTATTAATATTTTCTTTACTTTTAAAAACTTTTTGAAAATAAAATAATATTTTGACCTATTCTTTGTAAGAAATTAAATTAATTTTAAGGAATAGGAGAATCATAATTAGGATTTCTTATACTTGGTCAAAATAAGTTATTTGTTTGATTTCTAGGGTTAGGAAAAATTTAGAAAAGTAATTTAGTCTTGATTTTTATCTTGATGAAATATGCATGTTTTATACACTTACACCTTAGGGTTCAAAAACAAAGATTCTTATGCCTTATAAAAAAAAGAAAAGAAATATATATATATATATATATATATATATATATATATATATATATATATATATATATATATATATATATATATATATATATATATATATAATATCAAAAATCCTCCGATTAAGCTGGGTATTTGTGCCTCATAAAGTATAAGTATTCACGCCTAAAAGCGGTCCATATAATAAAATTCTTAGTTTTGTAGCCTTGTTTGCTCGAGTCCTTAAGTCCTTGGAGTGTTTTCTTATCCGGTGCCCTAAGACCGTCCGGTTTGGGAGTCACCGACAAAAGTCTCGTTACATTGGCAGATTAAAAAGCCTAATAGAACTAAGGAATAGTATCACAAAAAATATAAAAAAAATAAAAAAATAAGGCATAAGAGTTAGAGTTAAAGAACTTCGAGTTAAAATTTTATGGTTATAAAGGCCCATATAACTTAGGATAAAATAATAGATTAAATGACAAATACAGTTTAACTCCTTGCCTTAATTGATAACAAGTTTTTAATAGAGACTAAGTTTAGGAATGAAAAATTCAGTTTTCCTATAACTTATAGATTACTTGAACTCTTATAATAATACTTCAAATATTTTTCTCTTTCAAAATGTGTTTTCAAAATACAAACACTTTGTTTCTTTTTTTTAATAGATTTTATGGGTGTAATCCACTGAAAATTCTCACGAGACAAAACTCGTCCTTCAAGGGAAACTTAGAGACATAACGGCTTGTTGCACAAGCTCAGTGCAATCGCGTGACTTGCAAATGTGATTTAATAATTTCTTAGGTTTAGTTTTGATATTTTACTCAAGGATGAGCAAAAGATAGGTGTGAGAGTGTGATCAGTCACTAATATTGCATATATATTGTCACATTCCTGCATTTTATTTTAAATAAATTCTACAAAATTTATTATTTTTTACTATTTAAATTGTGCAGGTCTTTATCAAGGGAAAAGGAGAGAAAACGAGCCTAAAAGCTCATTAAATTCAGACTAAAATAAGCTTAAATCAAAATCAAGGATTGGGACAGAAGATTTAAGGTGATCAGAACAAATCAGAGCAGATAATACCAAATAGAAACCGATTAAAATCGGATTTATTTGAATTTATTCTGTTAGCTTGAGGATAAACAGAGATATCGCCAAATCAGAGAATATATTGTAAATTCAATTGGATAAAAGGAAGTATCGAAGCATCAACAGACCACAGCCCTTGGATTTGGCCATTTGGCCAGATCCTGGTCGCGGATCCGTGGCTTGGTTAAAATTGATGGCCTTAATTTCGTTCGCTCTCTTCTGTTTAATTTTTGCCTATGAATAATAGGATTTCTTAGCGGACAGGGAGCGATTAAGCAGAGAAGGATTCTTAAGCTAGTTTTTCATTCTTAGATTTTAATTTTTATTTTATATAATTTTTATTTCTTTATAAGTATAGGTTATACTAAGATTTATGTAAGTAAGAGAGAGATTTATGTTGAGAGTGACACCGATGTAACCTCCTCCTTTTTTCCATCGCTTCTGCAATCAATAAAAAGTAATTTTTTTATGTTCTTATTTGTTTTCGTTTTCTTCTTTTTCTTTCTACTCTTCCTTTTTTGGTTTTGGTGATAGTCCAATTGAGTCAAATAGCATCGGTATTGCCTTGCCTTAGCGAGTGCCATCGATAGCTCATGACGATGGATTCTTCCCTATGTTTATATCATTTCATACTTGCTCAAAGAAACCTTGATGATGTAATATGAAATTGGACTGAGTTAATCTTATGAGTTATGCGTTGATCGTTTCCAGATCAAGGTAAACATGCAAGGATTTCAGGTAAGCCATCAATCGGAAGAGATAGGTAAGTTCTTTTAGTTTTTTTCTTTCTTTGAAATCCTTTAGTTTAAATCATTACCATCTCCCAACTCTTTTATTCACTCTTTTATTTCTTTTTTTTTGACTTAGTTTTCTATTTTTCCAAAATCATCATCCCCTTCTATCTATCATCTTCACGAAGTAACATAGTTTTAATTTTCTTTTCTTTTAAAGAGCAAGAGAGGAATTTTAACTATTTTCAAGTAACTTAAAAGAGAACTTATAAAACGCTTCTATCGCTAGTCCCTTCTTGTGGATCACGACCCACATAACCATTCGCTATAGGGGTAGTATTGAGTACTTACACACTTCTACTATAAAGATCAAGGCACCATAAATTTATTGCGAAAACGCGACAAAAGCCGCGTTTGCGTGGCAACTGTGGAGAGGCTACTAACCTGCTTCCTTGTAAGTTGCTTGAAATTCAAAATTTTGCCTTCTGCAACTATTAGTTTTCAGATTTAGATCACTGTATACTAATTTTAAATCAACAGTAACTTGGTGATTGTTAAATTATAAAAACGGTTTAAACTTTACATTTTAGGGCATCTGCCTATTTCGTTTCTTTTATATTACTGTTGAAGAGTGCTGGAGAAAAGGTATGTCTGCATTACATATAACTTAGAAAATACATTTGTATGTTATATTACTTGGGTGTTATTTTGCTATATACTTACACACGAGCACTAAAAAGATTAAGAGCATATCCTTAACAAGATAAGGTGGGGAGTCATTACCCTCTCTTAGACCATAAATCAGCTTCTCACTCACTAACTCAGCCTAATTTAAAATTGAGTATACGTTGGCCTTAGGGACATCTCAGACTCAATTAGGGATTGACCTAAGGGAAAAGTCATTAGAAGTTGATTCCTACCAAATCGGTGTTTAAGGTTGGGAATTGAGGGGGCGAAACCCCGAAAGCTAGTGGTTTGACATAATTAGGTCCGTCACTTTTAAGCGCGGATACCTCCCACCAATTTTGCTCCTACCTGGCCAATTAACTTGTGGTCAGGTTCTGCAATATACCTCTTATGGATAATCAACAGTTAGAAGTCATCTAGTTCTAAGCTCTACCCTAACATAGGCTAAATTTTTCTTTATTTTCTTATTTATTTATTTGATTGTTTTTATTTGTTCTTGTGAAAATGAATTATAATTACAATTATTCTGATTATAACTCAGATCCATATTTCACTCCAACCTCTTTCAATTCAGATATTACCAACCTGACATTACATTACTCTAACTTTAACCAACCAAGTATGCCAGATTGGTCTTATCTGAATCAATATATGCCCAATCCCAGTATTATGAATAAGAATGGGATAATTATCATCACTCTTCACCAAGTCAGTGGGGATATAACTCCCCTAAGTCTTTCTATCAATAATCTTACTAACAAACAACTTTATATACTCCATACCAAGATGAACCTTTCGAAGAAAAATCTTCTTTAGAAAAGACTTTTGAAATCTTCTTTATTGAGTTTGAACCTGTTTTGTCGGATTCCGGTCGAATAGACCAGAATCTGTTCGGACGGATGTGGCCGAACAGACATGTCTATTCGGCCAGATCTGACCGAACAGATTCTGGTATGTTCGACCATATCTGACCGAACAGACTGGTAGGGGAGGGGGAGATCGGGGGGAGGAGAGGGGGAGGTCAGGGGCCTCACCCTCCTCCCCCTCCCCCCCAGCCAACCCCTCTTCTTCCCCTCCCCCATCTCCCCTCCCCCAGGTTGTTTTGTCGGATTCCGGTCGAATAGACCAGAATCTATTCGGACGGATGTGACCGAACAGACTGGTCTATTCAGCCAGATCCGACCAAACAGATTCTAGTATGTTCGACCAAATCCGATCGAACAAATTGCTAGGGGAGGGGAAGATCGAGGGGGGAGGAGAGGGGAAGGTTGGGGGGAGGGGGAGGCCGGGGATATCAGTCGGGGGAGGGGAGGATGGGGGAGATCGATGGGGGGAGGGGGGAAGGGGGAGGGGGAGGTGGGGCAATCCGTTGGGGGAGGGTTTGCCGGTGAGAGGGGGAAGGTTAACCGGCGAGAGGGGAGGAGGGGAGAGATCCGGAGGGGAGAAGGGCGAGGTTTCGCCGACGAGAGGGGAGAGTTCGCCGGCGAGAGGGGAGGAGAGGGGGTCGCTGGTAATGGGTTCACCGGCAAGAGGGAAGAGGAGGAGGAGAAGAAAGAGCTTTTTGGCCATTTTTTATTTTTTTGGGTGACTTTTATCAATTTTGTGGTTGCCTAATCTATGAGGTACCTTTCTCATTTGTTGGGTGACAATATCTGCTCCTTGGCCACGGGGCCAATTGGGGGGGGGGGGCATTAAAAGCCTTCTAGTGAGGGGGTTATAGCCTCACCGTTTATTCTCAAAAATTAATATACATATTATACAGTATATGTACCTAGCTGGCAACCTGTGAAGCTCCCCACGTGGACATGGCGAATCTTCTCTTCTCGCCACCTGCGCAAATCTCCTTCCTCTCCCCCTCTCTGTTTAATCTCGATCTCTCGGCCTCAAGCTTCCCGATCTCTCTCACACACACCCTGATGGCCTCCTTCCGAACAAATCCAACCAAACACAGTCCGCAACCAGATGACAAAAATGATGATGATGATGATCCCCATCCCCATGGATCAATCGACGGAAAGAGCTGGCGGTCCGTGGGGTCCACCGTGCTCAGCATCGGCAAGAAAGCCGCGATCGCCGGCGCCGCCGTCACCTCCGCCCCCGTCGTCATCCCTCCCGTGCTCCTCTTCTCCGCCGTTTATAGAGCCCAACTAGGCAATGTCACCCTCAAACGGATTCGATTGGGCGATCTCGAGGAAGCACACCCTCGGGCCAGGAGGAGCGGATATTGCCACCCTAACAAAGGAGAAAGGCACCCCAAAAATATTTACAAGTATGCAATTATATTTTTTTGATAATTTCACCGTTGGGTGAAAAGTTCAAAGTGCCGCTTTCTTTTTCCTCCTTCCTTCTTCTTCTCTGGCGACCCTCCTTCTTCTTTGGCGCTCTCCTTCCCCAGCCTCCCCCTCCTCATCCCCCACCGATCTCCCCACCTCCTTCCCCTCCCCCTCCCGATCTCTGCGGCCTCCCCCTCCTCTCCCTCCCCCCAGCCTACCCCTCTCATTCCTCTCCCCCATGAGTTGAAAATAAGACAGCTCGGAATATCAGTTCGAAGAATCAGTCCAAAGGTCGTTCTCACTCTGAGTAGAGAAGTTACTCAGAAAGGCTGGACAACTGTTAAGGGCAGTTTGAAAACTTCACAGATCGCGAGTTGTATTTGACAATTTGAGTGTAATTCGAGTTTCCTTTTGAAGAGAATTCTTGCTCTGATAGGGTTTTCTTTTATTGACCTTCTCTTAAACTATATATCGAGAGTTTCGGCACTCTATTTATAACCTGCAATTGGTGATGCCCCGAGGATGTAGACAATTTGTCAAACTTTCGTTAAATCTTGCATTTTCTATTTTTATTTTCTGTTCTTACTTTTGTGATTATTCTCAGCAACTCTGATCTTGACATTTGTCCTCCTAAAGCCACAACAGAGGTACCATTTGGCCATTTTCTTGCTTCTTGTTGTGTTGAAAGAAGAGGATTGATTGCATGTAGATCTTGTAATGCAATGAAAGTATTGAGGGTTAATCATCGTGTTCAATCTTAAGAAATGGGGGGCACTGTCTTTTAACTCTCTATCTGTACGTGACAGCCACGGTTGTGTTGGATTTTTTGAATTAAAATAAAAGGAAAAGCTTTCATTTCAGATTTTGTTTTACTAAGTCAACTTTGATCAAGTCTTAGAATCTAAATCGGTTGAGAAAATATCTCAACTGCTTAGATTTTCTTTTGGAGTGGTTACAACAACTTGGGCTCTAAGTCTATAAATAGACCCTCACTCCAATAGCAACAGACAACTCATTTTCTCTTTTCTCATCTTAAAAGAAAACCTGAAGACTACTCTTCGTGAGAATGGCTTCAGTGTTAAAAAGAATTTTCATCTTTATTTTTTCTGGGCAACTTCTTTATTTGAGCAGAGACTCTGCCCACCGTCCTGGTGAATTGGGGGGATCCTTTACCGCTAGGGGACAAGGTCGATTCAACGTCTGGACAAGGAGACGGACTTTTGATCCTTTAGGGCAGCGACATCGCGACTGCATTCCCCAGACCAAATTCTTTTATTTTATTTTAATATAATTGTTATTACATGTTAGAATAATTTGTTGTTTTATCTTAATTTAATTTGTAAAGATATTACATGTTTTAGAAAATAGTATAAAATTTCCAACAGGTTGTTGTTACTTCTTCTTTTGCTTTTCTATTCAATTGATTGGGAGTAGAGAAACCAATAATTCTGGTCCTTTTCTTCTTGCGGGATTTGTCAGTTGTAAAGCTTTAAAATAATTATCACAAACTTTTAGTGTTTTTATTTGTTACTAATCAGTATGAAATTATTTTATTACCTATTACTATCATGAATTTTGAGCATTTTTCTTAAAGAAAACTAGCACATATATGTTAACAAAGTTTCAAACCTACAGGTTTATCCTTATAGTTATTTCAAAGTTATAATTTTACTCTTGCTTTCGTTATTTTTTTCATTACTAGAAATGAAAATAATAAATAAACATATAAGCTTTGGTACAAGTATATTGAACTATTTTAAAATAAATATTTATTTTGAGAAAGAATTTTTCTAATAGTTTTTAAAACAGTGCTGTGTAAACCAACTTTATAGTATTAAATTGTAAAATCAGGGATAATTTTGTTACAAAAAGTGACGTAGTAAGAAATAAATCACATTTTTTTATGAAGGGTTGAAAATGATAGTTATTTAAAAAATTTAGTAAAATTTAATTGGGATCATAGAGAATAAAACAAGTTCAATCTGAAATTCATGAAAGAGTAATTTTTTAAATTTAAACCTTAAGAAAAGTTTTATACAATTTTTTCCTTTTCTTTTCTTGACCATTTCCCCCTCATTCTAATGATCCAATTGTCACTTTTGGTTGTTGTAAAAGTTTGAGTTTAGATAGAGATAATTGCACGCATTGGAGCTCAACTCTCTCTCTAAACTGATTATGGGCTGAGTGTAGAATCTGAACGTTTTATTTATGAACTTCACTTTACATTCAACTTTCAAATGCAAAGTATTATTATTCTTCGCACGCCCCATTTGGGAATAAGTACATATAGAGTACATTGAGAATATACATTATGCAAATTCCAGATTGTGGGCTCTAGCTTCAGTCACTTCATCCATGTTGTTCTTCGTAGAAGCTGACAAGATATCAGCAGCTACAAGGGAATAAACAAGATATCATGTCCTAGTATAGCCCAAAGTATGAAAGGTGCACTGCAACATATCAAGCACACAACAATCGCTACCCATTTACACTGACTGTCCACCACCACGTATACTGCAGTCATCAACGCCACAATCATCGCTAAGCTGGCAACCACGGTGAGCCTGTGGCCCCAGACCAGCTGTTTGAACTTGAACCGCGCCGGATCCTTCCACGCCCAGATGAAGCAGAAGACGACGATGAGGGCTGCACATTGCAATGGAGTTGGCGATAACAAAAACCTTGAACGCAGCGTGTTTTGCGAGCAAAGGGTAACCGTGATCTTGGTTGTAACCACCTGGCATGGTGAAGGTGGCAGAAAATGTCACGGTTGCAATCAGGGCAGCGACCAACGTGTATGTTCCGACACAGGATTTGAAGTGTTCATCGGCGGTGGACAATGTCCTCTTTTTGAATGATCTGCGAGTCGTGCCCAGCTTTGATAGTGGATGGTGTTTCTTGCATTTGCGTTCTTCGCTCTTCTTCAATGACTGTAATATGTACATCTGGGGTGGCGTCTAAAGTCAGTAGTTGCTAATGATTTACAGTCATTATTCGAAACAAAAAACAGACTTATTTCATCCTATGTTCCTTGATAATTTACATCTTTACAGAAATCAATCTATATGTCAAGAGATACTAGTAATCGCAAGCACCATTGACAATGAAAAATATCATTTACTTTAAATCACTTATATGCATAAATATTGACAAATTTATCTTAAATTTAGCATTTAGCTGTCTCTATCCACTATCCAATAAATCTGTAATACTGAAATGCAAAACATGTTACAAGAAGACATATTCAGTCATGTAACAAAACAAATAATACAATAAAAATTCACAAATAGTATATTAGGACTTATAAGCAATAAACATAGAATATTAACAAAAGAATTTAAACAAATTAATGCACAACCACAATGTCATTATAGTTCACATGCAACATACCCAGTAACGGATGTGTCAGGCAATATGTCAGATCAAATCTGACTTATATCGATCTTCAGGTCAAGACATTGAATACTAAAAATGAGACATCGAACAGAAAAGCTAATAACAACAAGGTGTGGATTGGGCATGCTAGGTAAAGCTATCCAATTAATTTATATAGCTTGTGCTAGTTTAAAGTGATTTTCATGAAAAAAATTAGGGGTTCCGTGACTCTCAATATCTCGACAAATCAAATTAGTCCTGAAAAGTATCAGGTCTAGAGTTGCTAACCTCATATGTGTCCATTTCGTCTAATGATTCAATAATTGCTCTGGGGGTTCGACCTTCCTTGTTCAAGATGCAGGGGTCGACCCTGTTGTCGTTCAGTAAGAGCAGAGTTGAGTGTATCCTAGAATTCTTCGCGGCCAGATGTAGAGGAGTGTTCCCATCTTTGTCAGCCTGGTTGATGATCTCAGCAGGGTCTATGTTCTTCAACAAGCACTTGAGTGCCCCAACTGTCCCACTCATGACTGCAGTATGAAGCGCATTCTTGCCTGTATCATCTACCTGCTCTGCAGCATCAGGGCACAGCTTTAGTATCTCTTTGATAGCAGCGCTGGAGTTATGTACTGCAGCGACATTGAGGGAAGATCGCCCGTCATGGTTCTTTTGGTAGGCGAGCGAACGATCTTTTCCTAGTAACATCTCCACCATCTTGCCACTGTTCTTCTGTGCCGCATAATGAAGGACAGTGTTACCGAACCCGTCCTTGACTCTAATCAAGTCGCTTCTTTGTTCCAGTAACAACCCCACGATTGCTGCCACATCACAATGTGTTCATTGTTAAATGATATTCTTACTGCTGTGTAAAATATCTAACAATATTTTCTATTAACTTAAAAACATGCAATTATTGAAATTCAACAATATTTATTGATTAAACTATATTATAGCAATTCTAGCAAACAACTATCAGAATAAATCATATGAAGAAAAGCTGACATGGAGAATGCGGTCGTGATATGCCTGCTCTAGTAGACAAGTAGCATGTCCTGTAATCTGGACGTAGAGATGGTTGTTATCCCGTAGCGGTAAAGGATCCCCTCAGAATCACCAGCACCTACCTTTGGATGGAAGAACATGCCTCTGCTCAAGCCCAAAATAGTTGTAGAGAAGAGAGAATTCTAACAAAGGAAGAAAGAAATTTAACGGAGGGAGACAGTAAAGAAGAATAAATATAGCTGTTTGCTTTTAGTGTGCAGAGAATAAACTGCGAGGGGATCCTTTTATATCCCTCTCGAGTACCTGCGGTTGTAATAGCCCCCACAAGATTAGCCCACGCAAATCCCGTTTGATTGGGTTAAACACAATAGAAAATTCAGAAAAATAATAATAGAAAAAATCAAAACAAAAGGTGGTTCGGCTCACGCACGTGCGGGCGGCGCCAGACTTGGCATTGGCGCGACAGGGCGCGCGCGCATGGTGAACCCGGCTCGTCTCCAATAACTCGTAACAATAGTTTTTTGAGGAGTTGGTATTTAAATCACTCTACCTCCTTTGTCCCATTTAATGTAAGACTAAAAACAAGGAAGAAGAGCGGAAAACCTTAGGTTTTCCCACTTAAAATCCAACATTCCCCCAAACTTGAGTTTTAGAGAAGTCAACATAAAAACAATGCGATATACACAAATCATAAATTTCAAATCATAAAACAAGAATAAAATTGGGCAACAACAAACCGTGAATTCGAAATATGTAACTTTCAATGTGAAAACTTCCTTAGTGAATTCATCATCATCTAAGAGACATGGTGAACTATGCCTGAAACTAGACCTCTATTAGTATTTAGAGTGCCTTATAATCATTAGAGAAAATTCAGGTTCAGGTGGAGGAGTTACAAGCTTCACAAATCAACCACGGACGTGTACATGCATTGTGCATGTTATCAGTCGACAAATAGGTCTTATTGTTAACTAGGTCATGGTTAGTCGACTGATACATTGGTATAGTCGACTAGGCCCTAGAAACAGAGAGTTGGATTCTCATATTACATTGCAGTAGTCGACTAGACTCTGGATATAGTCAACTAATATTGGGTATTAGTCGACTAATGATTTTTTCTAGTCGACTAATACATGTTCTTGTAATTTGCTAATATGGTTAGGTTTCATATTTTGGATTGGATACGAGTTTTCTATTTCTCTAAGGCGGTGTTGATTTGATTATTGGAGTTTGTGAAGGATTAGGATCATCCAGAGTGCCTATATAAACTCCTTGGGGGTGACCTTTTGAAGGTGTGTCAAAAATTCAAGAGAATTTCAAATTTTCACCATTGAGAGTTGTGTGAGAGAGATCTCCTTGTAACTCTTATATTTCTTCTCTGTTTTTCAATAAAGATTTCTCCCTTCCTCCCCGTGGACGTAGACACATTGTCGAACCACGTTAAATCTTGTATTTTTTGGTTGTGTGGTTGTAACGGCCCGATCCCAAGGATACGGAGACGTTATGGCGACGCACATACGCTGGGCGGAAAACCCTCACGTACGTACGCTAAGCCTCAGTACAGGAAATCACCTCCATAGTTATAAGAGTTCCAGCAGGAAAGAAGTACAAGAATACCTACAGAAAGAGGTTAGTGATAATAACAGATAGGAAAACAGGGATAAATAAGATAACAGCAATAAATCATAAAGATACCTATGAAGGGTCTCGATGAGGAGTCTCCTATGTGCACAATAGACTATCGGACAATACGATAACTCGAATCTCCAACCTGAGCACGCAAACCCAGGGTCGTCAGAAAGCGACCTAGTGAGTGGTAAAATGAAGGAGGTAGTAATATCTACTATAGTAATACAATCACGATAATAATATATAATACATGATGATGTATTAGTGATACCATAAAATAAATATATAATGAGCAGTAAAAATATATAACCATGTCTTCTTTTAATACCCTCACTACCTAGCATGTTATCATCGGGTCATGTCTATAATCGAATCCAGTTTATATAATACATAATTTTATCTAGTGTGACGTGATAGAAGTGAACATGCTAGTGGTGACGTGATAGAAGTGAACATGCAGATGGGCATATATGCAATATAACCATAATGCGGTGTTGTGCATAGACAGTAATGATGTCTGCAAACAGAATATATGTAATGCAGAGTAGACATATACATGAGTAGTATGCCACCACAGAAAGTGTAACATGTACCAGGTAAAGTAACAAAGTATACATGTAACATGATAGCGGATAAATGATCAGGTACAGTAACAAGTACGACTAAACAATAGTATACATGTATCAGGCAAGTCATGTTATTTATCCAATAGTAGCAATCAGTACCGCCTGCTATTTTAATCAATCTCTTCCAGTGTCACATACCACTGGCAGTTCATACTGGAGCCCGCACTCCAGTCGAACCCATCCGGACATGGCATAGGGTACCATTATTCAAACGAGAGAGTGACCAAATAACAAGTGTTCTTGACGTCACTATTGTTTATATCATTTTATTATGTTTATTGGAAACCAACTGGTCGAGGAGCTCTAGTCAGGTGGGTGTATCCCGTGCATACCCGGGACAACGGCCTTACACAGACCCCTGGCTGCTGAGACCAGGGCCAGCCCGCTAAGGCTGTAACATGTAACGGGAACTCAATGAGCTAAAACAATAACGGGAAACGGGAGCTCATGAGCTATATCAGACGGTAGCCAGCACTACCCCGTCCCCTGCAGTGGGACAAACAATGGATCCAGACATCCACCCGACAAGACCTAGTCAACCGTCAAGTCTCCCCCATACCCAAGTTCTCTTTATTATATTTCAACGTAATAAGAACAAGTACAGTGCATGGTACATGTAATATGATAATAGGACATGAGCTCTGTTGATAGCATAGAACAAGCTAACGGGAAACGGGAACAATAGATGTGGGATTCCACAAATCGCATATCAACAGCTCATCTCCAGTAACGGAATAACAATATCAGTAACGGGAAACAATCATATAACAGGAATACGGGGATAACATGGAACAATAATACATGTAATATGCACGGGGATCCATATGACAAGAATAGAGAAACCATACATTCATGTGTAACAGTGATATGCCGAGAATCCCTGTAACGATGATAACAATAATCTGAAATGCGATAGTCCGTGCATTGGTATATCCGTGTACCAGTGGAACATATATGTGTAGCAATAATCCGGGTAATATCTCTGTGAGAGTACATGTAATAACAGTGGTCAGTGTATAATGTCCAGTGAACTTACCATGTCAGTGAACTTACAGTATCCGTGTAAGGATGATACCAGTGCATGAAATGACGGTGCCCAGCATTCATATCTAGTGACAGTGTAGTGTCATCGAGTATCTGTGGATCAATATACATGTGACGATAGTTATCTAACTGTGATACACTACATGAAATAATAGTGTCCAAGAATATGGTGAAATAGTGGCCTGAGTGTCAGTGGTTGTGCAGGTATGATGACTGTGTCCGAGTTGTCTATGTCAGTATTTATTGTTATTATTATTATTACATCACCTATATTTTATATTAAATCAGGAAATACCTTATAATATTATAGGTTATTCCTAGTACAATGAGTTTCCAATAATTACAAGTTAATAATTAATAGTTACTGTGTTTTATCCTAATCAAGATCTATCACTGAAAGCAATCAATCAATTTCACTAAACATGATAAAATATAATTTATAAAAGAAAAACACTCACAAACTAGTCATGGGAATGTAGCTCTCTTTCCCACGATCGCAACTGTAACACCCCGCTCCCAGAATACGTACTTAGTTGCGTATTCAGATTTTTCGATCGTATTTTTCGATTTACTTTCTGTATTTGTTTTATATTATGAATTATTTATATGATCGTTTTGTCTTAGATCCGGATTCACGGACTCGGAGTCAGCCCTAGTCTGAACCGAGGACCCGATCCTAGGGTATTACTCAATTTGATTTTTCTAGTATTTAGATTTGACCGATTTCAGTTTTAAACATCATTTTCCAATATTTTAGATTTTTTGTGATTTTCTGGAATTTTCCTGAATTAAAATGAAAATCTTCAAAACCGGTGTCGACCAGTGCCGCTGACCGATTTCTGAATTTTTAATTTGCAAATGGAGTCAAGAGAAACCGCTTTCACAAATTTGCTTAGAATAATATTTACTATCTTAATTCATTTTTTGAGGATTTTCAGAATTTATCAGATTTCTGCGAGATTTGGTGTCGACCGATATTGGCGGTCGATTCCAAGATTTTAATTTAAAAACTATAAAGAATTTCTTGAAACGAATTTCACCATAATTCTTAGAATAATATTCTTGATTTTTGAGAATTTTTGCGGGTCGTTCCGAGATACTTGATTTTCGGACGATTTTGGTATTTTTCCGAAAGTTTTCCGCATCCGCAACTGAATCCCGGGAATCCGCCACTCTAATTATTTTCCTTTTTCTTCCAAGAGAGTATCTTCCTTTTTTAATTTCTTTTCCTTTTTTCCTTTTTCTTTCCTTCCTTTTCCTTCCACGAAATTCTCCATTCTTCCATTACTTTCTACAACTTTCCACCAAAAATATCTCCTTCACCATAAATATCTTCTCCAAAAATATCCCAACACACTCAAACACCTCTCCCATCACCATGGCCGGCCAAGAGAGCCACCTCACCTCTCCATTTTACAAAAAACCCCCTCCCTAAACATTTTTACATCACCTTCACAATTCCAATTCCTATATAAACTTTTCCTTCTTCATTCCACTTCATTTTTCTCTTCACCAAAACTTTAACCACCAACTCCTCCTTCATCTCCACCACAACCACAACCACTACAACTTCTCCAACTCCCTACCTTCATCTTCTTCCTCCTCCTTCTCCATTTAAACCACCACAAACTCCAAAACTCACCAAGCCTCCACCTTCTCCTTTACCTTCTCCAAAACTACCACCACAACAAACCTCTCCACAAAACCACCACCCCATCATCTTCTCTAGGGCCGGCCACCCTCCTTGGATTGGGGCCGAGCTCTTCTTCGTCGGCAATATTTCCGATGATTATTCCAGTAATCGTTCACGATTATTCCGGTAATCATTCCGGTGACAATTGCAAACGACAACACTACATCACCTTCATCATCACCTCCTTTTCATTACTCCATTAAAATCCATCTCCTTCACCAAATAATACCACCACCAATGAAATCATCTTTCCCTGTCTCTCTCTTTCTCTCTGTTGACGCGGATCTCACCCCCGCGTCCAGGCAACTCCTTAACGCGGCCTTCGCGTTCTTGTATCGACGCAACGCGAAATCCATGCCCGCGTCTGTATCCCTTTCGTATCTACACGACGCGGAGCTAATGCCCGCGTCTGTGTTCTCCTCGTGCCCTGACTTGAACGCGGGTCTCAAACCCCGCGTTTGTGGCACCTTCGCGAAGTGATTCCCGCGTCTGTGATTCCCGCGTCTGCTATTCCAGCGACGCGACTCCCGCGTCTGCGACCCCCGCGTCTCACTCGCATAACTCGCATCTCCCTGTGCACTCTCTCTTTCCATATACTTCTTGTTGGCCCAAAGGCCTTCCACTCTAGTTTTGATGATGATTAACTCATGTAGTTATGTGTACTAATAATCTTGTGATTTTAGTTTCAGACCATTAACCAAGATATTAGTTGGTGTTTAGCTTCAACAAGATGAATTGGAAGCTTGCACATGTTGATTCAAGAGCCCGCGCATCAAAGATCATACATTGCACTTGCTCGGTGAATCAAGAGTTTTTGGATCGAGCCGACTTGGAGATTGCGCTCTAGCTTGGAGATTGCGCTCTACAAGAAGACTTAGGTATCCATAGTTTTAGTTTGGGTTTAGATCCTAATTGTAAAGATTAGAATAGTATGATAAGCTCAAGTTCACAACACACACACCTTTCATGTTTTGATTTTCGGTTTTAGGTTTAACCGATCTTGGTTTTCATGAATAGATTTTTTATCAAAATAAGTTTACATGGTTTATGTATATTAGATTTGTTCTATATACATACATGCTTCAATTGTTTAGACAAACTTTGTTTGATAATCTATTCCATGTGTTTTATGTTTTGGTATTTACAACAAAACATATTTTTGGACTTAATGACAAAAATCATGATATATATATGTTTCTTGTATATTGAATTTCTATTCATATACAATATGCTTCAAAGTGTTTAAATATCATATTTTTGTATCATGGATAAGTTTTAGACAATGTGTATTTTCTATTCAAAATACAAGGTTTTAGAAAATACGGTTTTGGGTTTTTGGCAAAATTTCTATGACACAAAAATAGTCAAATATGTTTGAAATTTGTGTTAGGATTTTAACACAAGTTTGTATTTCAATATAAAATGATAAAACTATTTTTGTGAATTTTAGAGATTTTGTGGGATTTATTATAATATTTTTCCCCAGATTTCAGACCTGATTTTTGTCTGCCAGGCTTGGCCGGTCGACTGGTACGGTCGACCGCACCAAAGAAGCCAGTCGACCGTTCCGGTCGACTGACGTGCACGGATACGTGCACGCAGGCTGACACTGCATCCGGTTGACCGAAGCGGTCGACCGACAGAGAGCTGTTTGCTCTCAGGTATTTTCGGTCGACCGAGGCGGTCGACCGGTAGCCACAACGGTTCTAAATTTGACCGTTGGGCGGTCGACCGTCCCGGTCGACCGGAAGGCTATTTCTGGCAAAAGTTCTGTAAACGGCTATTTTCTGTAATTGCCTATAAATACCCCATTTGAGAGAGGTTTTCTCTAAGATTTTCTGTGCGAATTTTGCTGAATCTCTGGTGTTTTCAAAGCAATCAAAAGAAGTTTTTGAGCTTGAATTGTACAATCCATTTGGTGTTTTCATTAGGGTTTGGAAAATCAAAGAAAGGGTTTTTGGGAAAGAATTTTGATTGAACTATTCTATCTTGATTTCTTGATTTTTCCCAAGGATTTTCTTTGTGATTTCTGATTTTCATTCCTTTGGTTTTCTCCACACTTGAGCAAAAATCTACTATCTATATCTATAGGTTATTTGTGTGGAAGAAGAAGTTGTTTTGTGGTTGTTATTGTGACCACCAAGTTGTAACCCAATCTTTTCTTAGCTTTGTGCTTTGGGTTGTATCCCTCTAGTTGAGAGGTGATCCTTGTATTGGTTGGTGATTGGGAGTTTGTTGTATTGGTTTGGAATTTTCCTCAAGGAGGAGGTGTGATTGTTGGAGTTTGCCTCAAGGAGGAGGTTGTAAAGAGGAGTTGGGTACTCCTTGTAAAGGGTCCTAAGTGGACGAGCTAGTGGAAATCCTTCGTGTGTCGAAGGCGGGGATGTAGAGCTGGGTGCTCGAACCTCGATAACAAATCTTGTTGTTTGCGCTTGATCCATTGGCTCTCTCTATCTCTCTCTTTACTTTGTGCCTTGCCTTATTCATATTGTGCATTCATATTTGCTTGGCTTGGTTGTGTGTGAATCATTTGTTGATCACACTTGAGTGTAATTTGCATTTAGTTATTAAATTCCGCATTTAGTTCATAGATTAGCATTGTCACCTATTCACCCCCCCTCTAGGTGACTTTTCAATTGGTATCAGAGCTAGTGCTCCTGATATTTAGGTTTAACCACCTAGGAGTGATCTTGGTTTGCTAATCTTCACTTGCATTTTCATTTGCACTCATACTAGTTTGCACTCATGGCTAGCCCTCCTATGTTTGACCATTTTAGACTTGATGCTTGGAAGGTGGACATGACTAGGCATTTAAAAACACTAGGTCATCTAGTTTATCAAGCCATTACCATAGAATCCCTCCCAAATAGTAGCAAGCATAAGAAGGCCAATGCATTAGCACTTAGAGCACTTAGAGCATCTCTAAATGAATTTCTTTACCCGTTTTTGATCACTATGATTTGGCTTTTGCAGTTTGGAGCATTTTGACGTCTCCCGAGCTTCCAAGGATATTAACAAGATGAGGAGATCTAAAAGAGAAAAGTCCGAAGAGCAATGCCTCATGGTCCAAGGGAAGAACTCCCTTGAGGTACAATCGGATTCTCATATTGATGATAGCTCTAGTTCCTATTGCCATGGTTGTTTTGAAGTTCAAACTTTAAATATGGAACTTGCTCAAAGCTTGAAAATTTGTTGGAAAAACATGATTTGTTTAAAGAAGATAATCTTGTGTTGAAAAATGAATTAAAGGATTTATGCTCTAATTTTGAATTGGTTTTGCAAGAGAAGGAAGAGATTGCAAGTGAATGTGACTCACTTAAATCTCAACTTGAACTTGCTTTAAAGGAAAATGAATTTTTAAAAAACAAAAATGATTGTGATGATGTTGTAAAGCACAATGAGATTTTATCTTCAAAATTGGATTTTACTTTTAAAGAAAATCTTACTTTGAAAAATGATATTGATTCAATTACTAGAGAATTGGATTTGGTTTTGATTAAAAATAAATCTTTGCAAAAAGAGATTGATGTTTGCCATGCTAATGTTGCTTCATGTTCTAGCACACCTATTGCATGCTCCTTTATCTCTACATTAAAAATGATATACTTGTTTTGAAGAAAAGTGTTGATAATTTGGGCTCCACTTTGAGCCATTGTGCCATGATCACACACGATTGGAAACCTTGATTCGCAAGAAACAAGTTCCAACCTTGCATGCACACCCATCTAGGCATACACATGCTTTTCATGATCACCACCATCATATGTATGCTTACGTGTACACATGTACACATTGTGGTCAAAAAGGCCACCTTGCTAGATTTTGTTATGATCGCATTTATCATGAAAATTAGCAACTAATTATGTTTGGGTTAGAAAAGATACTAACCCCCGTGGACCCACAAAGAAATGGGTACCAAGATCTATCTCTTTGACTTTTGATGTAGGTGGGAGCTCTCGCGTCACGTGAGGGTATTGGTGCCTTGAGGTGGATGCATTCTAAGCTAAAAGGAGAACCATTTGATGCTTCACTCTCAAGGAAATTAGGTGGAGAGGACCACCATGTTTTGGAGAACTAGAGATGCACCTTCATCGGTTTTGGTATCATTCTCTAACTCTCATTTTTATTTGCATACTTTCCATGTTCATCTATTCATAGCATGTTTTGTTTCATTGTTCATTATGCTTATGCTATGTTAGTTAGATTAGTGTTATACATGTTTAGTTACTTGAGCACCCATGTTTCATATGGATCTATATTGTGTTCTCACCTTGTTTAGAACTAACATGTATGCCCTAGATCTAATACACATACATTTGCATTATGACCATTTGGATGTTTATGATTATATGATGATTTGTTTTGATGACTCATGTTTTAGTATGATATATGCCATGTTTGTTAGACCCTTGACATGCATGTTTAGCTTATGAGATCACCCATGTTTAGTATGGACCCTTATTTTGTGTTCTCTTTATGTTTAGCTATCATGTTGATCATAGTTCTAATGCACATGTCTTTGTCATGCTAATCATATGGTTGACTATGATTTTTTTTGTTTTAATAATTCATGTTTTTGATTATCATGATCATGTTGATTGTTGACCCGTTTTATGCTTCATGTTTTGACTACTTGCTTGAATGATATTTTCATTAAGACTAGGATTTATACTTGTATAACTAGTGAGCTACAAATAGACCTTTATATATGATTGTACTTAAACGCTCATTTGTATTCACTTGATGTACTAGTATAGTCTAGTTTTGATGATTCTTGCATTTGACTTGTATTCATCATATTTTGTTTTAACTTCATGTATATGTCTATCTTGTCCAAACTATTGAGTATACATGTACATCCTTGAGCCACGTGCCTTCATGCACATACTTTTGTGGATTCATTGTGTTTAGGATATGTATGTATACTTTAGTTTGTACATGACATACATATGCCTTGAAGTTTAAATCATGTTTTGATGATTTTCATGTTTTTAGGTGATTTCACATTTATGATGAATATCATGTTTTTAAGATGATTTCAATAGGTGATTTCACATCTTAGATAGGTTTCATGTTTTTGGAAATTTCTTTTGGTAAAAGTAATTTAATTTATCATGTGTAAATGTTTTAAAGGAATTTCATATTGAGCTTGATTGTCCATTTTCATGATAAGTGTGTTTCACATATATCCTATACACTCACCTTATTATTTTCTCATGACCTTGTTTTCATGAGTATTAGATGGGCTTTATGGATTTTGAGTGTTGATGATCATGTGATTTACATGTCCTTCATGAAATATATTTTGATTTATTGAAGAATTTCGTATTAGTTGATTCATATAACTAATTGTGATATTCTTCATGAGGTAGAGATTTTCAACAAACTATATTTCCAAATCTATTTTTGAAAACTCCTACCATCAAAGGGTGGTTGGATGGGAGATCATGTTCATGTATGCTTTATAATGAAAATCATTTTAAACTTGCACATGATTGGGTGGTAGTGAATATGAGATATACACTTGATCTTATTGTTGTTTCAATTGGTATCATTGAATTCTTTCAATTGGTATCTAATCTTGACATCCTTTTGTATACTCATATATGTTTTGTATGCATACACTTCATATAGTATCAATTTACAATTGGTATCTATTTCTTACATACATATATAGATGATTTATTTGTGCTTCAAGATATATGCACAAATTTTGCTTATGATAAGCTTGATTTTTTTTTAATGACCATCATTTTCAATTGATTTAATTTTCAATTGGTTTCTTTATACAAGCATTATCATTATCTTGCTTATGCTAAGCTTGAGCTTTAACATTATTTCAATTGACTTAGTCTTCAATTGGTATATTATTTCTAGCTTAAGCATATGTTTAGTTGGTATTTCATAAAGGGGGAGAAAACTCACATTTCAATTTTTTCAATTGGTATTTAGTTTACCTTTGGTTTTGTTTCCCACTCCCTAACTTTATGAGAAAAAAAATTGATTTAAGAATGATTATTGATTTTTAATTGGTATCATATGCTTATAAAGATATATATCTTCAATGGTATCAATGTGTTTTTCAATTGGTATCATGTGTTTTATTTTCAATATGTTTTAATTTCAATGGGATCATATTTGTTTTCAATGCCCCTCTTACTTTCAATTGGTAATTGGTAGGCATTTCTTAAATGTTTTTATGATCACTTTCTATTGATATCATAACGCACTTCTTTGACATTTTTTTTAATTGGTATCATTTTTGGTTTCACCCCTTAAAGTAGTTTGTTTATTCTTTGTTTCATATATTTAGGGGGAGAAGAATTCATATCTTTTTGTTTTTACCCCTTTGTTGATGATTGACAAAAGGGGAGAAGATTTATTGAGTTGATATGCATGAGTTTTCAGTTTTATGTTCTTTTCATCTCCATTGGTAAGAGTTGATATGCATGAGTTTTCAGTTTATGTTCTTTTCATCTCCATTGGTATTGGTATCAAGAGCATTATGAGTTTTGTTTTTATTAGTATCCATTGGTATCAAGAGCATGTTTTGGTAATTTAGTTGTTTTGTTTTAATTGGAATCAAGAACCATGTTTATATGCATCTTATTGTTTGATTATTCCTATGCATGAGTTAAGGGGGAGCTTCTTTGAAGCTTTACTTTAATCCATGCATATATAACTCCATGAGTTTTGTCATCATCAAAAAGGGGGAGATTGTTGGCCCAAAGGCCTTCCACTCTAGTTTTGATGATGATTAACTCATGTAGTTATGTGTACTAATAATCTTGTGATTTTAGTTTCAGACCATTAACTAAGATATTAGTTGGTGTTTAGCTTCAACAAGATGAATTGGAAGCTTGCACATGTTGATTCAAGAGCCCGCGCATCAAAGATCATACATTGCACTTGCTCGGTGAATCAAGAGTTTTTGGATCGAGCCGACTTGGAGATTGCGCTCTAGCTTGGAGATTGCGCTCTACAAGAAGACTTAGGTATTCATAGTTTTAGTTTGGGTTTAGATCCTAA
This sequence comes from Agave tequilana, assembly GCA_038442645.1. Classification (NCBI taxonomy): domain Eukaryota; kingdom Viridiplantae; phylum Streptophyta; class Magnoliopsida; order Asparagales; family Asparagaceae; genus Agave; species Agave tequilana. Next base: position 203,449 of record JAVJIF010008383.1, read on the forward strand.
TTGTAAAGATTAGAATAGTATGATAAGCTCAAGTTCACAACACACACACCTTTCATGTTTTGATTTTCGGTTTTAGGTTTAACCGATCTTGGTTTTCATGAATAGATTTTTTATCAAAACAAGTTTACATGGTTTATGTATATTAGATTTGTTCTATATACATACATGCTTCAATTGTTTAGACAAACTTTGTTTGATAATCTATTCCATGTGTTTTATGTTTTGGTATTTACAACAAAACATATTTTTGGACTTAATGACAAAAATCATGATATATATATGTTTCTTGTATATTGAATTTCTATTCATATACAATATGCTTCAAAGTGTTTAAATATCATATTTTTGTATCATGGATAAGTTTTAGACAATGTGTATTTTCTATTCAAAATACAAGGTTTTAGAAAATACGGTTTTGGTTTTTGGCAAAATTTCTATGACACAAAAATAGTCAAATATGTTTGAAATTTGTGTTAGGATTTTTAACACAAGTTTGTATTTCAATATAAAATGATAAAACTATTTTTGTGGAATTTTAGAGATTTTGTGGGATTTATTATAATATTTTTTCCCCAGATTTCAGACCTGATTTTGTCTACCAGGCTTGGCCGGTCGACTGGTACGGTCGACCGCACCAAAGAAGCCAGTCGACCGTTCCGGTCGACTGACGTGCACGGATACGTGCACGCAGGCTGACACTGCATCCGGTCGACCGAAGCGGTCGACCGACAGAGAGCTGTTTGCTCTCAGGTATTTTCGGTCGACCGAGGCGGTCGACCGGTAGCCACAACGGTTCTAAATTTGACCGTTTGGCGGTCGACCGTCCCGTCGACCGGAAGGCTATTTCTGGCAAAAGTTCTGTAAACGGCTATTTTCTGTAATTGCCTATAAATACCCCATTTGAGAGAGGTTTTCTCTAAGATTTTCTGTGCGAATTTTTGCTGAATCTCTGGTGTTTTCAAAGCAATCAAAAGAAGTTTTTGAGCTTGAATTGTACAATCCATTTGGTGTTTTCATTAGGGTTTGGAAAATCAAAGAAAGGGTTTTTGGGAAAGAATTTTGATTGAACTATTCTATCTTGATTTCTTGATTTTTCTCAAGGATTTTCTTTGTGATTTCTGATTTCCATTCCTTTGGTTTTCTCCACACTTGAGCAAAAATCTACTATCTATATCTATAGGTTATTTGTGTGGAAGAAGAAGTTGTTTGTGGTTGTTGTTGTGACCACCAAGTTGTAACCCAATCTTTTCTTAGCTTTGTGCTTTGGGTTGTATCCCTCTAGTTGAGAGGTGATCCTTGTATTGGTTGGTGATTGGGAGTTTGTTGTATTGGTTTGGAATTTTCCTCAAGGAGGAGGTTGTGATTGTTGGAGTTTGCCTCAAGGAGGAGGTTGTAAAGAGAGGAGTTGGGTACTCCTTGTAAGGGTCCTAAGTGGACGAGCTAGTGGAAATCCTTCGTGTGTCGAAGGCGGGGATGTAGAGCTGGGTGCTCGAACCTCGATAACAAATCTTGTTGTTTGCGCTTGATCCATTGGCTCTCTCTATCTCTCTCTTTACTTTGTGCCTTGCCTTATTCATATTGTGCATTCATATTTGCTTGGCTTGGTTGTGTGTGAATCATTTGTTGATCACACTTGAGTGTAATTTGCATTTAGTTATTAAATTCCGCATTTAGTTCATAGATTAGCATTGTCACCTATTCACCCCCCCTCTAGGTGACTTTTCACTTCTCTCTCTAGGTTTCTCTCTCTTTCTCTCTCTAAGTCTTTCTCTCTCCTCTTCACTTTCTCTCTCTAAAATATTTATATATTATTATATTTTATGGCGCATGCGCGAGTTCCATGGATTTTGGACCTTTCGGCATTTCCGGTAATTTAGGCGAGTGTCCTCGCCTCCATTTGGGTTTCCCCGCTTCGTCGGGTCGACATGTATTTTATTCCATGTTTATATGTATTTTGTATTGGGCTGAGTCCCTATATTTGTGTATGACCGAGTGCCAATGACTGGACATGTATTGCTCTGTGACGAATGCTTGTATTAAGGTAGTTTAATTCTTGTACATATACCATGCCTGTGTTGTATTTTACTGCTTTATATCATGCGTGGCCGACCCTTCGTGGTCGTTGGACTCTGGGTTTCTGCCCACTCCTGGGATGGCTGGTAGCCACCGAGAGTGCGCTTAAACCCCGAGCGTACTAGACCTCCGGACCCTTCAGCCTCCGGTCTCTCACTATCTCGAAAGAGAAGTGATTGGGACCGTCAGGTTTCTCAGCTCCGTCTGGTGAGCATACTTAGCGCTCAGCGCTTTATTCACTAAATTCATCTAGGCGAGATGCTGTCGGATTTGCTACTCGTATTTTAAACTGAGTCGTCCCGTAATCTCTCCAAGCGCATTAGTGTTTAAACCCTGTTCGCTGCCTGTGCCTCCAGCTTGTTCAGCTCCGCCTGGTCATCATGATCAGCGTTCAGCGCTTTACCACTAGATTCGTCTAGGTGAGATGCTGCCGGATTTTCTACTCGCACTTTAAGCCGAGTTGTCCCGGTAACCTTGCTAGACGCTCCAGTGTTAAATACTGTTTGCTGTCTGTGCCTCCAGCTTGCTCAGCTCCGCTTGGTTGTGCTCAGCTACTACTCTATCACATGCCATGTATTTACCTGATATGTTAACACTTGACAGGCTTTACTTAGTACCTGTCAATTGCATGCTAATATCTCACACCAGTCTATCTCACTTGTCAAATGATATGTTATTACTAGACCTGCTACTTCTTGGCAAGGCCCCTTGTTATGACATGACTTGCCACCGGACTAATATCAATCTCTTGACATGATTGGTCACCTGCCAATATCATCCTCCTGTCATGCTATCACTTGACACCCGGCATGATATACTTGCCTCTTGACATATTAATACTTGACCTGTGATTATCACATTTACGGAATACTATACTTGTTATCCTGCATTACATGCAGTGACTTGAATCTTTTACTTGTTATCCTGTATTATATATACAGTGACCTGAATCTATAGTACTCATGTACTCCTGAATTCCTGATCATGTCTTGTACCTGCTATTCCCGTAAATTTGATAACTACATAATAAATCATAAAAAGGAACAACTTGCATCGGGTCGGGGGAAACTTGCGGCTATCAATACATGTTCGTGTTTACAGTGGTACTAGGCATGTTGTGCAACTAAAACTTCCGGTCTGACCTGTGGGCCTCCAGGCGACCGGGGGAGTGCTGGCTCCCTCCTTCCTGGTACCATCTTGATAGGGCATCCTATAAGACCCTCCTGATCGCCTTGCGGCAGGTTCCGTCCACCAAGCAACGAACAATCCTGGGCCGTGGTCCCGGTATGTACGGGACCCACTGTAAACATTGTTCGTTGATACCCCCGTTGGTTTCCAATAACAATCTTGCTTTACTCAGATGTGGATATATGTGTGCTGGGATGCTAGTTCACATATCTAGACATTAGGGTAAGACGAGTATAATAATAATAAAGATGTCAGCTATGGATCCGTTGTATGCTTTACCGAGCTTGCTTCTATTGGGTTTTACATCGGATTTCCGGTTTTATGATTATTATCATATAGCTACTCATACCCTATTTTATTACCCATGTTCCATTCCATCAGTCTACTGCTCCTATCTTATCATTCCATGAGTAGTTCCTACTTGATATCACTTGTTATGTATCTACTGCTTATACATGCTTATGCTCACGACACGGTTTTCAATGCATGATTATGATTCGGTTTTATCGATACACGTGTGTTTATCCTTGCACGCCATCTGGCTTTCGTATCACCACTCGCCTGGGGAGTTTCTATCTGACTCCCCTGGATTCTCATGTCTAGGTTCTGGAGCTTGGAACATGTCGGAGCTTGGAGCTTGTAGAATCCCAGTTGCTGACCTGAAAAGCGCATCGGTAGCTTGGATCTCTAGCGGACCATCCGGAGCTCTAACCTTCCAGGCCCCCTGTGTGCCTCTCGAGTTTTCCTTTTGTAAACTCGTGAGTGCCTTATGTACTGTTCACACTTGTACCATCCTTTGTATTCTCGCATTTGCGCCTATCGGTGATGTAATATTATTGTAATATTTGTCACATCTGGAGATAACTTTGTAATTGTACTCATATGTTGGAATGTATAATGCACCATTTGCTTCCGTACTCTGATTCTTGCCTGTACTGATGCTTAGCGTATATACGTGAGGGTATTTCTGACCTGCGTATATACGTTGCAGTAACGTCTCCGTACTCGCCGGATCGGGCGTTACAGCAACGGTTCCAGAATCGTCCAATCGGAGTCCGGATGCTCCAGATATCGCCCGAACGCTAAAAGAATAAAAATGGGTTAAATATGTAATAAAAATATTTCAATGCAATTCATAAAATGGAGCAGGGGGTTTTCTGCAAATTTAACTTTATTGGGTTGCGCATGCGGGTTGAGCTCTTAACGGGTCGGGTTTGGATCCAATACCCAAACTCATAACTTAAGTTAAATGGGTATTGGGTTAACGGGTTCAGGGTTATTGGGTATCCGAACCCAATAGGATTATTGGGTTTCGGGTTCACACCCGAACCCAATCACCTACAGAGCAGCAGCAGCAGCTCTTGCTGCTGCCGCGCGAGCAAGCCGGCCAGCCCTGCTGGCCGGCGGCGAGAGGAGCCCGCCGGCGGCGCGGCGGTTCAGGCCGCGAGAGAGTGAGAGAGAGAGAGAGAGAGGATGAGAGAGGGAGAGAATAGTAAAGAAGAAAAAGAAAAAGAAAGGAGAAGAAGAAGAAGACGGGTGGCGGCGGCGCTCGGCCTGGGGCGCGGTGGCGGCCGGCCACCGGCCGCGTGGCGGAGGCTTGGGTGTGGAGCTCGGTGGCGCGCCGGCCACCGGGGCGCACCAGCTCGCCGACGGCAAGGCTGGCGGCGGTCTGCTGCGTGGCGGACAGAAAACAGGGAGAAAGAGACAGTGAAAGAGAGAAGAAAGAGAGAGATAGAGAGGAGAGAGAATTGAGAGATAGCGAGAGGGGGTTTTGAGAGAGTTTTAGAGAGAGAGAGGTTTTTATAGGAGAGAGAGAGAGAGGGAGAGGGCGGTGGAATGGCGGTGGCGTGGAGAGAATTCAGAGAAGAAGAGAAAAGAAAAAAAAGAAAGGGAAAAGATTGGTTTATATATATTTATTAATATTATTTTATTCCGTAAAATTTGACTAGCTCCGAACGATGCCCAAAAATTATAGAAAATAGAAATATTATCCTGAGACGTAATATGAAAACGATTTGAAGAAATTTAATCCGGTTTACAAATTGAAAATCCTGAAGGTATTGCCAATATTGGGCGACACCGGGTTGGCCCGTGTAAGGCCGAGTCTCGGTATCGATCGACGCCGACTAACGGAGATTTTTCAAAATAATCCAGAAAAATTCCAAAAAATGCTGAAAATCTAAAATATTAGAAAATGATATTTGAAACTGAAATCAGCTCAATCGGACCACCAAGGAGGTCAAGTCAATTTTGTACGTCGTATCGAGTACAGATACTGTGATACGGACACCAGGGATCAGGGGGTTATAGTGGTGATTCAACTTCAATTGCTTGCTAGTGGTAGATCTTCTACGCTTCTGCTTTCGCTGTCAAGTCTTCAACTCGGTGTTTCTCTATTGTTCGATCGGTGATAGATCTTTAATAATTGGTATCAGAGCGATGGCTAGCAAGACGACCACGACAACCAAGTTCGAGGTGGAGAAATTCGACGGGAAGTCCAACTTCCTGTGTGGAAGATGCAAGTAACATTGTTGCTCATGAAGGAGAGCACACATAAGACCCTGCTTAGTATTGAAGAAGTCATCGAAGATGGAGGATGATCAGTGAAACGACATAGACGCGCAAAAGCGACGATCATACTGTGCCTATCAGATAAGGTTCTCTACAACGTGACGAACGAGGAGACAATTGCTAATCTTTGGTATAGGCTAGAGAGCTTTTACATGACGAAGAGTTTTTCGAACAAGCTCTTCACGAAGAAATAGTTATTTAGGCTTCGGATGAAGAAAGGTACGCCTATTCTACAATATCTCAATGCTTTTAATAAAATTTTAAGCGACTTTAGCTCTAGAGGTTAATCTAGAAGAAGAAGACAAAGCTCTTCTGTTACTCCCATCTCTTCAATCAAGTTATGACACTTGGCGACCACCATCATGTTTAGTAAGGAGACCTTAGAGTTAAAGATGTCAGGCAGATGCTCCAGAGTAATGAACTGATGAAGAAGATAGATTCTACGGAGGAGGCCTCAGGATTGTTTGTCAAGGGGCAGAGGGGAAGATCAAAGAGTAGGGGACTCAAAAGAGATCCAGAGGCTTCTAGCAGTTTCTCTTGCTACTTTTGCAAGAAATCAGGGCACATCAAGAAAAATGTATGAAATACAAGGATGTTGAAGAGGAAAAGCGATAAAGATTCTGATGGGGCTAGTGCCAGTAGAAAGTCAGATCAAGCCAGGATTATCGAAGAAGTAGATAAGGATTCATGTGATGTCTTAACGACTGAGTCAGAAAAAGTAAATACTCAGATGCTTGGTTACTTGACTCTGGATGCACATACCAAATGTACTCAAAAAGAGAGTAGTTCAGTACTTACAAGTTTTATGATGGAGGCTCTGTCCTAATGGAAAACGATGTCTTATGTAAGACTGTTGGCGTCGGCAACATCCATATGAGGATGTATGATGGACAGGTTTGAACCCTCACAAACGTTTGACACGTTCCGAATTTAAAAAAGAATCTTCTCTCGATGGGAGCATTGGAAGCTCGAGGGTACAAGTTTCTGATGCAGATGGAGGAATCAAAGTTACTAAAGGCTGCATAATGATTCTCAAAGAGAACGGACAACAAACTTGTACAAGTTAACAGGAAGGATTATTATTGGTGATGCTTCAGCAGCAACAGAGAAGGAGGACACTACAAGACTTTGGCACATGCTTCTTAGACACATGAGCAAGTGAGGTCTTCAAGTCCTACACAAAAGGAGTGCTCTACCAGATATCAAATATTGCAAACTTAATCTTTGTAAATTTTGCATTATGGGTAGGCTACGTAGAGTAGTTTTCTCTGCATCATAGCACAAGATAAAGACTTGCTAGATCTCATTCACACGGATGTATGGGGGCCTTCGCCAGTAGTATCCATTGGGGTGCTAGGTACTATGTTACTTTCATAGATGATTTTTAAAAGAAAGTTTGAGTATACTTCTTGAAGTAGAAATCGGAAATATTTCAAAGATTCAAGGAGTGGAAAACTTTGGTGGAAAATTAGACGTGACGGAAGGTAAAGGTCTTGAAGTCCGATAATTGAGGTGAGTATACCTCTAAAGAATTCGAAGACTATTTAGCAAGTAAGGGCGTCAAACACAGCTAAGTATTACAGGGCGAACAAAACAAAACAGAGTAGCAGAGCGCATGAGTCGGACACTTACAAAGCGTGCCTGCAGTATCAGATTACAGGCTGACACGTTAGAAAGAATTTAAGCAGAGGTAGTGAATCATGCAAGTTATCTGGTAAACATGTCACCATCAACAACTATTGATTTCAGATCCCAAAGGAGATATGCGAGGAGAGTATATGAACTATTCAATCTTACAGATCTTTGGTTACCCGGCGTAAAAATTGGTTGATAGTCAGAAAAGAAACAATTGGAGTTCAACTCTAAGAAGTGTTTCTTTAACCGGTTCACAAAAGGATTCGATGATGTTAGACTGTGGGATCCCGAGAAAAGGAACGCATTTATCAGCAGAGATGTGGTCTTTGACAAAAGATCAATGTTGCGAGAAAAGTCAGAGACGGAGGATAAGCGCAAGGTGGAGCTTCAGACAGTTCGACAGACACTCAAGAAAAGAAAGTTGAGTTCTCAGATATCCCTAAAAGGTCTGAAGGGTTAGAAGAGGACTCCTCAAATTCAGATGGAGAAAAATAGGAGGCTACTCAAGAGCAACCTAAACTATTGAGGCAGTCATCAGAGTTACAGTGCCACCAATAAGGTATGGCTGGATGATGATCTTGTCTTTTTCGCACTATTAATAGAAACATGTGAGCCTGATAGTTACAAGAAAATGACCAACGCAGATGACCAGGGTAAGTGGTACAGTCATAGAACAAGAGATGGAGTCTTTGGATAGAAAGTAAATATGAACATTAATCGATCTTCCAAGGACTTCAAGGAAATAGGTTGCAGATGGGTGTTTCGCAAGAAGGATAATGAGCACTATAAAACAAGGTTTGTTTCCAAAGAATATGCTCAGAAGGTGGGTATTGACTACAATGGGATTTTTTCTCCTATAGACAAGCATACATCTATTCGGATGTTATTGACAATAGTTGTTCAGTTTTGATCTAGAATTGGAGCAGATGGATGTTAAAACAACGTTTCTGCACGGTGAGCTGGAGGAGAAGATATATATGAAACAATCTGAAGGTTATATTTAGGAAGCTAAAGAAAACAAGGTGTGTTTTTTAAAGAAGACCCTCTATGGACTTAAGCACTCTCCCAGGCAGTAGTACAAGCGGTTTGACTCTTTCATGATCAAGGCCAGATACAACTGATGTGAGTATGATAGTGTGTCTATTTTAAGCAGAGTGATGGTTCGACATATTGCTGTTATATGCGGATGATATGCTGATTGCTGCAAGAAACAAGACACATGTTTAGAAACTTAAAGCTCATCTCAAGAAGGAATTTGACACGAAGAATTTGGGAGAAGCCAAGAAGATCTTAGGTATGGAGATTGAAAGATCACCTAGAGGGAGGGTGAATAGGTGATTATGCTAATCTAATGAACTCAATGCGGATTTAAAAACTAAATGCAATACACTCAAGTGCAATCAACAAATGATGCACACACACCAAGCCAGCAATTATGAATGCACAATATGAATAGTTGCAAGGCACAAAGTAAAGAGAGATAGAGAAAGAGTCAATGGATCAAGCGCAAATAACAAGATGTTACAAGTTCGAGCACCCAGCTCTACATCCCCGCCTTCGACACACGAAAGATTTCTAATCCACTAACTAGTCCACAAAGAACTCTCACAAGGAGTACCCAACTCCTCTCTTTACAACCACAACCTCCTCCTTGAGGCAAGCTCCAATCCAACAAAACAATCACCTCACAACTTGAGGGATTAGCACAAAGCAAACAAGGATCACCTCACCACTTGAGGGATACAACCCAAGGCACAAAGCCAACAAAGATTGGGTTTTTAACTTGGTGGTCTAAAATAACAACCAAACAATTTCTTTCTCCCACATAAAGATCCTATAGAATAAGAAAATAGATGTTGCTCAAGTGTGGAAAAAACCAATGGAATGGAAATCAAAATCACAAAGAAAATCCTTGGGAAAAAACTAAACCAAGATATAGAAGATGAATCAAAATCTTTTTCCCCCAAAACCTTTTTCTTTGATTTCCAAGCCCTAGCAAAAACACCAAATAGATTGTTCAATTTGAATCCAAAAACTTCTTTTGATTGCTGTGAAAACACCAGAGAGTAAGGAAAATTCGCACAAAAATTCTTAGAGAAAAACTCTTTCCAATGGGGTAATTATAGACCCCAAAAAATATAGCCGTTGGCAGCAGAAAATGCCAGAAATACACTGCCGGTCGACCGGCCGGTCGACCGTCCAACGGTCAAATTTGCCCGTTGGCAGCTACGGTTGACCGCCCCGGTCGACCCAAACAAACAGAGAGCTCTGCTCTCTGACCCGGTCGACCGTGACGGTCGACCGTCCAGTGTCTGCCAAACGTGCACAAATCTGTGCACGTCAGTCGACCGACCCGGTCGACCGACTTCAGCCAAGTCGACTTGGTCAGAAGACTAGTCGACTGTTTGAAGCCTGGAACAGAAACTGGATTAGAAACATGTTTAAAAATTCTTTTATCATTTCTAAAAATCACCAAAAATAGTTTTTATCATTTTGCATTGATATATAAACATGTGATAAAAAGTTTAGCTCAAATATCAATCAATATGAACTATTTTTGTGTCTTATCATTTTTACCAAAACCAAACTGTATTTTCTAAAACTTAGATTTTGAATAGAAAATACGTTTTGTCCAAAATTCTTCCAAATACAAACATGATATTTAAACACTTTGAAGCATGATGCATATGGATAGAAATCTAATATACATGAAACAAATATATATCCATGTTTTTGTCATTAATTCCAAAATATTTTTGTCAAAAATACCAAAACATAAAACACATGAAATAGACTATCAAACTAAGTTTGTCTAAGTAGTTGAAGCATGCATGTATATAGAACAAATCTAATATACATTAAACCATGTAACTTGTTTTGATCTATCTATTCATGAAACCAAGATCGGTTAAACCTAAAAACGAAAAACCGAAAACCGAAATATTCAAAACATGAAACGTGTGTGTTGTGAACTTGAGCATATCATACTATTCTAATCTTTACAATTTGGATCTAAACACAAAACTAAACTATGGTACCGAAGTCTTCTTGTAGAGCGCAATCTCCAAGCCGACTCGATCCAAAACTCCTTGATCCACCGAGCAAGTGCTATATATGATCTTTGACGCTCGGGCTCTTGAATCAAATGTGAAAGCTTCCAAATCATCTTGTTGAAGCTAATCACCTACTAATAACTTGATTAATGATCTGAAACTAAATCACAAGATTATTAGTACACATAACTAATGAGTTAATCATCATCAAAACTGAGGTGGAAGGCCTTTAGGCCAACAATCTCCCCCTTTTTGATGATGACAAAACTCATGGAGTTATATATGCATGGATTAAAGTTAAGCTTCAAAGAAGCTCCCCCTTAACTCATGCATAAACAAATAAACAATAATAATATGCAATAAAGACTCTTAAATATGAATGCATATAAATGCATAAACAATAAAGGATCTAGATACCAATGAAATGTTCAAAACAAAACATGCTCTAGATACCAATTACAAACATGCTCTAGATATCAATTAAATTAAACTAAATTAAACTTAATATATGCAAAAACATAAACATGCATATAAACTCAAATTCTTCTCCCCCTTTTTGTCAATCATCAACAAAGGGGTACAAACCAAAACAAAACAAATCTTCTCCTCTTTTTAATATAAAGAAACAACCTTCAATAAGGGGTAAAAGCAAAACCAAAAACAAGAAAAATATAATTATCCCCCTTTTTGTCTAAAACAAAACAAAGTCAATTAGGGGTGACAATCAATTAAGGTACCACTAGAAAATATGTGAAAAATAGCATTTTGATACCATTGAAGGAAACAAACAAAATATTGATACCAATTTTAAAACAAAACACATGACAATCTTGATACCAATCGAAATTAAAATAATAAATTTTGAATGTCTAAACCAAAATTTTGATACCAATTGTAAATATTCATTTTTTTTGAACATATGATACAAATTTGAATTTTCAATCATAAAGTATAGGAGTACAAATACCAATTGAAGGACAAAATCAAATTTTCCTCCTCTTATGAAATACCAACTAAAACATTGCTTAGGCTTGATACCATTTAAAAGTAATCAATTGAAATAAAATTGAAGCTCAAGCACTAGCATAAACACGATTTTGTGCTTAAAGATATAGGGATATAATAAGCACAAATAAAACATATATATGTATGAAAATAGATACAATAGAAATTGATATTCTTTGAAATGAAGCATACATACATACAAACATATATGAATATACAAGAAATGTCAAGATTGATACCAATTGAAAGAATTCAATGATACCAATTGAAATAACAATAAGATCAAATGTATATCTCATATAACTATACCTCCCATCATGGTTCAAGTTTTAAATGATTTTCATTTTAAAGCATTCATGAACATGATCTCCCTTCCATCCTCCCATAGAAGGTAGGGGTTTTCAAAAATAAATTTGAAAATATAGTATGTTTGAAAATCTCTACCATAGTGAAGAATACGAACTAGTTATAGGAAAAAACTTTTAGAACTAGTACGAAATCATTCAAGTAAGAAATAAAACAAAATTATTTTTCATGAAACACATGTAAATCACATGATCACTGAACACTCAAAGTCCGTAAAGCTCATATCAAATTCTCATGAAAACAAATTATGAGTAAACTAATAAGGTGAGTGTACAAGTATAATGTGACACATATCAATATGAAAGTATTCAATTAAGCTCATATGAAATTCCTTGAAACATGAAATTTATCTAAGATGTGAAATCACCAATTGAAATCATCTTAAAAACATGAATTCATTATAAATGTGAAATCACTTGGCAAACATGAAATTCATCCAAACGATTTAAACTTCAAGGCATATGTATGTCATGTACAAACTAAAGTATACATACATATCCTAAACATAATGAGTCCACAAAAGTATATGCATGAAGGCACGTGGCTCAAGGATGTACATGTATAATCAATAGTTTGGATAAGATAGACATATACATGATTAAACAAATAAACACGAAATCAAAAAACTAAATTTTCACCAAAACTAATTTCATTTCAAGGTATTGTATGAATTGTCACACATAATATACATACATATCCCTAAACACAATTGAGTCCATATATATAGATTTATATGAAAGACAAATGACTCAAAGGGTATACATGTATTCTTAAGGTTTGGCAAAATAAACATATACATGAAATGAAAACTCATACACATAAAACAACTCCAAAAATAGTAATACAAGTTTAAATGCATGAATCATCAAAACTAGGCTATACTAGCACATCTAATGGGTACAAATAAGCATCCAAGCTCAAACATATATAAGAGATTTATTTGTGTCCCACTATATGTACAAGTATAAATTCCAGTCTTAATGAAAACTAACATCTAAATAAGTAATCAAATCATTAAGCATAAAACGGAATCATAACCCAACATGATAAACATAATAATCAAAATATAAATTATTAAACAAAAAAAAAATCATAGTCAACCATATGATTAGCATGACAATGACATGTGCATTAGATCTATGATTAACATGATAGCTAAAATATAAAGAGAACACAAATATGGGTCCATACTAAACATGGTGTCTCAACAACTATTCATGTAAAGCATAAGTCTAATAAACATGACAAATGTCATACTAGTCATGAAACAATAAAACATGATTCAATAAAACAAAATTCATAAACATTCACATGATCATTATGTATATGCATGTGCATTAGATCTATGCATACATGTTAGTTTAAATAAGGTGAGAATACTAAATATAGATCCATATAAAACATGGGTGCTCAAGTAACTAAACATGTATAACACTATTCTAATGAGTATGGCATAGGCATAATGAATAACAAAACATGACATGCTATAAAATAGATAAACATGAAAAGCATGCAAGTAAAAATGAGAGTTAGAGAATGATACCAAAACCGATGAAGGTGCATCTCTAGTTCTCCAACCACCACGTGGTCCTCCCACCAAATCCCCTTGAGAGTGAAGCATCCAAATGGTTCTCTTTTAAGCTTAGAACGCATCCACCTCAAGGCACCAATACTCTCACGTGATGCGAGAGCTCCTACCTACATCAAAAGCATAGAGGTGGTCCTTGGTACCCATTTTCTATTGGGTCCAGGGGGTTAGTATCTTTTCTAACCCAAACAAGATTAGTTGCTAAATTTTCATGATAAAACACGATCATAACAAAATCTAGCAAGGTGGCCTTGTCGACCACAATGTGTACAAGTGTACACATGAGCATACATGTAATGGTGGTGGCCGTGGGAAGCATGTGTATGCCGTGTAGGGTGTGCATGCAAAGATGGACCTTGTTTCTTGCGAATCAATGTTTCCAAACGTGAATGATTCAATGTGCATTGGCTCAAAGTGGAGCCCAAACATTCAACATTTTTCTTCAAACATCTATATCATTTTCAATAGAGGAAGATAAAGTGAGCATGCAATAGGTGTGCTATAGAAGAAGAAGCTATACTAGCATGGCACACATGAAAATCAATATCAATTTTCAAAAATTCATTTTTTCTTCAAAACAAGATCCAATTCTTTTGTAATAGAATCAATTTTATTTTTCAAAACAAGGTTATCTTTTAAAACAAAATCTAATTTAGAAGATAAAACCTCATTGTTTTTCACAACATCATTACAATCATTTTTGTTTTTCAAAATCTCAATCTCATCAAGGGCAAGGTCTAGTTGAGATCTTAGTGAGTCACGTTCACTAGTGATCTCTTCCTTCTCTTTGCAAACCCGATTCAAAATTAGAACACAAATCCTTTAATTCATTTTTCAAAACAAGGTTGTCCTCTTTCAAAAGATTGTGTTTTTCCAATAAATTTTCAAGCTTTTGAGCAAGTTCCAAATTCAATGTTTGAACTTCAAAACAACCATGGCAATAGGAACTAGAGCTATCATCTAATTGAGTGTCCGTTGTACCTCAGGGAGTTATTCCCTTGGACCATGAGGCAACGCTCTTCGGACTTTTCTCTCATAGATCTCCTCATCTTGTTGATAATCCTTGGAAGCTCGGGAGACGTCAATAAGCTCCAAACTGCAAAAGCCGAGTCATAACGATCAACACCGGTAAAAGATGTTCACTAAGAGATGCTCTAAGTGCTCTAAGTGCTAATGCATTTGCCTTCTTATGCTTGCTACTATTAGGGAATGATTCATAGTGGAGGCTTGATAAACTAGATGTCCTAGTCTTTTCAAATGCTACTCATATTGGCCTTCCAAGCATCAAGTCTAATATGGTCAAACATAGGAGGGCTATCCATGAGAGCAACTAAATGAGTGCAAATGAACAATGCAAATGAAAGTTAGCAAACCAAGATCTCACTCCTAGGTGGTTAAACCTAAATATCAGGAGCACTAGCTCTGATACCAATTGAAAGATCACCTAGAGGGGGGTGAATGGTGATTATTCTAATCTAATGAACTCAATGCGGATTTAAAAACTAAATGCAATACACTCAAGTGCAATCAACAAATGATGCACACACAACCAAGCCAAGCAATTATGAATGCACAATATGAATAGTTGCAAGGTATAAAGTAAAGAGAGAGATAGAGAGAGAGAGAGTCAATGGATCAAGCGCAAACAACAAGATATGTTACGAGGTTCGAGCACCCAGCTCTACATCCCCGCCTTCGACACACGAAGGATTTCTAATCCACTAACTAGTCCACAAAGAACTCTCACAGGAGTACCCAACTCCTCTCTTTACAACCACAACCTCCTCCTTGAGGCAAGCTCCAATCCAACCAAACAATCACCTCACAACTTGAGGGATTAGCACAAAGCAAACAAGGATCACCTCACCACTTGAGGGATACCCAAGCCAAAGCCAAAAAGCCAAACAATTGGATTTTAACTTGGTGGTCTAAACAACAACCACAAACAATTTCTTTCTCCCACACAAGATCCTATAGAATAAGAAAGTAGATGTTGCTCAAGTGTGGAGAAAAACCAATGAAATAGAAATCAAATCACAAAGAAAATCCTTGGGAAAACTGAAACCAAGATATAGAAAGATGAATCAAATCTTTTTTCCAAAACCCTTTTTCTTTGATTTTCCAAACCCTAGCAAAACACCAAATAGATTGTTCAATTTGAATCCAAAACTTCTTTTGATTGCTGTGAAAACACCAGAGAGTAAGAAAAAATTCGCACAAAAATTCTTAGAGAAAAACTCTTTCCAATGGGGTATTTATAGACCCCAGAAAATATATCCGTTGGCAGCAGAAAATGCCAGAAATACACTGCCGGTCGACCCGTCCAACGGTCAATTCTGCCCGTTGGCAGCTACCGGTCGACCGCCCTGGTCGACCCAAACAAACAGAGAGCTCTGCTCTCTGACCCGTCGACCGTGACGGTCGACCGTCCAGTGTCTGCCAAACGTGCACAAATCTGTGCATGTCGGTCGACCGGCCCGGTCGACCGACTTCAGCCAAGTCGACTTGGTCAGAAGACTAGTCGACTGGTTGAAGCCTGGAACAGAAAACTGGATTAGAACATGTTTTAAAATTCTTTTATCATTTCTAAAAATCACCAAAAATAGTTTTATCATTTTGCATTGATATATAAACATGTGGTAAAAAGTTTAGCTCAAATATCAATCAATATGAACTATTTTTGTGTCTTATCATTTTTACCAAAAATCAAAACTGTATTTTCTAAAACTTGGATTTTGAATAGAAATACGTTTTGTCCAAAACTCTTCCAAATACAAAAACTGATATTTAAACACTTTGAAGCATGATGCATATGGATAGAAATCCAATATACATGAAACAAATATATATCCATGTTTTTGTCATTAATTCCAAAATATGTTTTGTCAAAAATACCAAAACATAAAACACATGAAATAGACTATCAAACTAAGTTTGTCTAAGTAGTTGAAGCTGCATGTATATAGAACAAATCTAATATACATTAAACCATGTAAACTTATTTTGATCTATCTATTCATGAAACCAAGATCGGTTAAACCTAAAACCGAAAACCGAAAATCAATATTCAAAACATGAAACGTGTGTGTTGTGAACTTGAGCATATCATACTATTCTAATCTTTACAATTTGGATCTAAACACAAACTAAACTATGGTACCGAAGTCTTCTTGTAGAGTGCAATCTCCAAGCCGACTCGATCCAAAACTCCTGATCCACCGAGCAAGTGCTATATATGATCTTTGACGCTCGGGCTCTTGAATCAACATGTGAAAGCTTCCAAATCATCTGTTGAAGCTAATCACCTACTAATACTTGATTAATGATCTGAAACTAAAATCACAAGATTATTAGTATACATAACTACATGAGTTAATCATCATCAAACTAGAGTGGAAGGCCTTTGGGCCAACAGAGATCATTCGAGACAGAGGCTCAGGCAAACCTGACTATCTTAGGAGAACTATGTTCTCAAGGTGTTGGAGAGATTTAATATGCAGAAGTAAGACCAGTCACTACTCCTTTGGCAGTCACTTCAAATTATCCTCCAAGCAGTGTCCACAGTCACTGAAAGAGGAGGAATAGATATCTGCTAGTTCGGTAGATCACTCATGTTTGCTAGGTATGCACTAGGCCTGACTTAGCCTATGCAGTTAGTACAGTAAGTCGATTCTTGTCAAATCCAGAATGCAATATTGGGAAGCAGTGAAGTGGGTGCTACGATATCTGCGAGGGACTGTGAAATTAGGCTTGTTATTTCAGAGATTGAAACGGCGGGAAAACCTATGAAACTACAAGCCTATGTTAATGCAGATTATGCAGAGATCTTAATTAGCAGAGATCTATGATGGGCTATCTGTTCACAGTAGCTGAGTACGTCATTGTTGGAAGGCAGAGTTGCAAGATAATTGCTCTTTCAATGACAGAGACGGAGTACATGGTTGCAATTGAGGCATCGAAGGAAGCTTTATTTGAGAGATTGATTGAGATGTTCAGTACATACAAGATTCAGTTCAGATTCATTACGACAGCCAGAGTGCAATTCATCTCACTAAGGATCACATGTATCATAAGCAACGAAGCATATTAATGTGAGATATCACAAGATACGTCAGTGGGTCATGAATGATAAGGTGATCGTTTTGATAAAGATTAGCACAAAGAAGTATCTAGCAGATATGATGACGAAAAACATCCCGTGGAGAATTCAGAGCATATCTGAACTTCATCAATGTTCTCCAAAGGTAAAGTGGCGAACGAGCTCTTGGGAGGGAGCCATGTGAAGTCACCAAAAGGGGAAGAAAGTAAGACGAATGAAGCAGAGGCAAATTTTTATGGAGGGATTCAATGAACATAAGTTAAGGTGGAGATTGTTAGCATTTGGAGTGCCTCATATTCATTAGAGAAGACGTATATTTAGTGAAGAGCTATAAGCTTTACAATCAAGCACGGGCGTGTATAGGCATTGTGCATGTTATTAGTCAACTAATGGGTCTTGTTAGTCGACTATAGTATGGCAGTCGACTGATACTTTGGCATAGTCGACTAGGCCCTGCAAACAAAGAGTTGGATTCTCAAATTACCTTACAGTGGTCGACTAGACTCTAGGTTAGTCGACTAATATTGGGTATTAGTCGACTAATGATTTTTCCTTGTCGACTAATACAGGTTATGGCAGTTTTCTAATATGTTTCTATTTCCTGTTTAGATTTGAATACAAGTTTTCTATTTCTCTGAGATGGTGTTGATTTAGTTATTAGAGTTTGTGAAGGACTAGGATCATCTTAGGTGCCTATATAAATCCCTTGGGTTAGCCTTTTGAAAGTGTGTCAAGAATTCAAGAGAATTTCAGATTTCCATCATTGAGAGTTGTGAGAGAGATATAACCTTGGAACTCTTGTATTTTTCTTCTTAGTTTTTCAATAAAGATTTCTTCCCTCCTCCCCGTGGATGTAGGCGCATTGCCGAACCATGTTAAATCTTGTGTTCTTTAGTTATGTGGTGATTTAGCTTCAATTGTTTGCTAGTTAAAGATCTTTTACGCTTTCACTTTCGCTGTCGAGTTTTCAACTTGGTGTTTCTCTATTGTTTGATCGGAGATAGATCTTCAACACATCTTTACCAGATATTGATAGAAGACGCACGCAGTAAGTCTCCGTCTATTGCGAGGCGAGTTGAGTGTTAATGATCATGCTCATAATAACTGACTCATGAGAGTTTTTAGGAGTCAGCCCTTCCCTTCCAACCACGACATCATGGTTATTCTCACTAGGTAAGTCCTACAAGGGTACTACAACTGGATGTTATACCCTTCACACTACATGTGTTAGACTTATTTAGAGTTAGACTCAGCCTAACCAGCTGTATCATCATAGCATCATCATCATCATAGAGAAGGGTAATAGCTACAATATTATATATACGATACAAATATCTCTGGGCTATGCTTCACACGAGTATCACCGGTCCATCTTATGTCTGCCACATTGAACCTCTGTCATAGAACCATATCGCTAATCAAGTAGGTTGGGTTTTCGCTATAGGTGACCTCTACCATGGGCTTAACCCCATCTCCCTCATTGTATCTAGAACAACACTCCTAAAAAGACCCTAAGTCAATGGGTCAGAAAGATTCTTTCTTGACTTTACAAAGTTAAGATCACAACTGCCAATAGGCGTTGAACAGATTTAAGCCTGATCAAAATGTTTTGTTCATCTTCTTATTAGCATTAACTTACATAATATCTCAATGGTGGATCTTGAATAGGGTTCGAAGTCTCGGCCTAGTCGAAGATGACCCGGCTGAGTCATCTCTGACTTGGCGAGAGACGATATGAGTCCGAGACCCGAATCGCACTTTTGGGCAAAATCGCCCGACTAGGGGCCAACTCAGCGATGACTCGACCAATTCCTAAGATGACTCGGGATGCCTTGGCTGAGTCGACCGAGTTATCGTTGAGTCGGGCCGACTGTTCACCCATGATCGAGGCTGGTTAAAGCAAAAAAATCAGATCAAGATCCAAGACCTACCTTTTCCTCTCGTCATCGTTGACGTTCGCTTCAGTCGTCGACTTCACCGTGAGACCTCGCCGCCATCGCCGCCGACGCCCCAGGTCTCTCTCACTCTCTTCTCCGATCCCTCCTTCTCTCCCTCCGATATATTCCTCTCTGTCTCTCCTCCCTTCTCTCTCTCTCTGTCCCTCTCTGTCCCGATCTCTCTCTCAGTCCCAGACTGAGAGAGAGATGGGACATAGAGTTACCCCCTGATCCCTGATGTTGTATCACCGTATCAAACTCGATACGACGTACAAAGTTGATTTGACTTTCCTGATAGTCAGATTGAGCTGATTTCAGTTTCAGATATTATTGTTCAATCTTGTAAATTTTTCAGAATTTTCTGAAATTTTCTGGATTATTTTGGAAATCTCCGTAGTCGGTGTCGACCGATACCAATAATCGGCCCTACGATTTATAATTCACAAATGGAGTAGAATTTTGAGAATCTGCTTTCACGTTGTATCTTAGAATATTATTATCTACGTTAGAGTATTTTTGGAGATTTTTCTGAATCATTCAAAATCGGGCTAAACCGATATCACTGACTATCGGTGATACGTTTTCTACGATTTTTCACTTACAAATCGGACAATATTTCTAGAATCCGATTTCATATTACTCCTCAGCAGAATATTTGCTATTTTTTTAATTTTTGGGGACTGTTCGGAACTGATCAAATTTGAACTCATTAAAATAATATTAAATTTCTTTTTCTATTT